>QFET01002467.1:0-13314 GCA_003316355.1 Tuber calosporum
GATAGACTGAATCATATATCGTTGCCGGTTGCGCGATATAGATAGTCGAACCTTAACAGGAAATTAGGTCCGAGTGGGGAGCAGAAGTGGAGGCAAAGTCTGGGAGGAATTGTGCATGATATATGACAACTCCAATCTTGGTCTGAATATCTTTTTTGGATTTTGGGTTGGGCCAGTCTTGGATAGATCAAATTTTGTTTAGGATTAGCAATGAATTCCTTCATCATCTATAACATCTCGTAGAAGAGAGACCTTGGTGATGTATAATTTGCACTTAGCTGACGATGCTTTGATATGATGGTGCTTTAGTCTTCTTAAGACTGATCTGATGTGCGAAATATGGTCCTTAAGCTTTTCTGAGTAGATGGTAATGTCATCCATGTATGCCCAAACGAACTTTCCAATAAATCTCTCTAGGACAAACTCTATAACTCACGTAGCTGTAGCAGGGGCGTTGGCATCTCCTTGGAGCATAACTCTACATGCAAAGGACCCAAAGTGAGTCTTGGTGGTGTTGTATTTCTCATCGCTGGAGAGAACTCGAATTTGGTAGTACCAATTTGCTAGTTGTATAGTGGATCTGAAATTTGCTCTAGCAACAGTTCTGAGTATTATGGCTTAGTTGGGAATCATTCTATGATCCTTGATAGTAATATCATTCCTGAGTACAAAGTCTGCAAGGAGTCTGATTTCGACATTGGGTTTCAACTTTGGGAATATGTTGACTGTATTGCATCCCTCACTTGGCTAAATAATTCCTTTTACTCTCCAGTCTTGGATTAGTAATCTGTATCCTGGAATGATCTTGGCAGGCAATATAAATAACCTCAGATTATGGTCCGAAATTGATTCAATTAGCTAGATTAGTGGTTGGCATCTCTGAAGGGTGGTGATTCCACTGTTTTCATGTGAGAGAATACTGTAGGAAATGTGAATATGAAGTCCGCAGCTTCTGCTTTATTCATAGCTCAAAATCGTGCATGAGTGGCTTTCTTGCAGGTCAAGGTAATTCCTTTGTCTGGGAAGGTGATAATAGATTTTCTACAATCTATTGCAGCATAGTGTGCAGTAAGGTAAAGCATTTCTAGTAAGATATCATAGTTATCCAGGGAACAGACTAGGGCTTCAGTACTATTAGTGCTTTCTTTATCAATCTGTATGACAGGCTTTGCCACTTAGTTGGTAGCTGAGCGTGATCCTTTTTCTGTCATCTTCAGGTTGATAGGAGTCTCGAGGTCTCTAGTCTGGATTTGGTGAGTATTGACAAACTTTCCTGATATCAAGTTGTCTTCTGTAGTCCCTCTATTGAATAGTGCCTTTGCTTTGTAGTCATTGAGTGTGATGTATAGTTTGAGGGCTTGAGATTGGGTTTCACTAGGTCATGCATGGTTGGTGGTAATTGTTACTGATACCTTAGAATAGTGATCGCCTTCCTGGGTATTATATATTCTTCAAACATTCTTTGGTCTCCAAGATCCACCAGGGCCTCCATTTCCTCGCTGCTGAGTGCTCCTATGCTTTTCTTTATCAAAGTAGTTATCAGAGTAGTGTCTATGTTTTTCATAATAGTAACAGTCATTGCCTCTCCTGCGCCGATCCTTCTCAGCCTGGGATACTCTTGGATGCTGCGAGGTGTTATTGGAAAAACTTGGTAGGTTTCACTAGGTGTGGTTTTGAGGGCACTTTGGTGTTTGTTGCGAAACTGCATTAGAGGTTGCATTTCCTGGATGATTTTAATTTCCATTGAGTCCTGTACAGTGTGCAATTGCATCTTGCTTTTCCGCTATTTCCACTAGTTGTTCAAAAGAGGTGTCTGAAGTGATGTATCGCTTCAGTTCTCCCTTGAGTTTGATATCCATAGCATCTTGAAGTTTCTACTTCGCTGAATAGTCTGAAATTGTTCCTTGTTGGAGACTGTCTCTCAAGGTTTCAAGTCTGATTACAGTATCAGTATTCTGTGCTGTTTTTCTGCTGCTAGTTTGCTTAAGTTATAGCCACTGGTTATAAATAGTATCTGTATATGTAGATGGAAGGAAGTAGGCCTCGAATTTCAGTTTGTGTCCAGCTACTGTCTGCTATCCTTGAGATGCTTCATATTTGGTGAATTTATCAAGGTCTTTCTCTTATAATTAGCTGCATTGTATTGCAAGGCTTTAGGAGAATCTTCAGTTATGCCAAAGCTAGCGATATATCGATGGACTGTGTTAAACCATGAGTTGATTTCAATGGGTCTCAATCTTTTACTTCTCTTGTGAAGGTAAATAGTTCTGACCATTTAGGACAGATATTTCCCTCTGGTGGGACTCATATAGCAATAGGTACAGAGCTTGGATTACTAGGTGGACTAGGTAGACTAGGTAGTCTTGGTGGTCTTGGTAAATCGTCAGGTACATGACTTGTGTAACTAAATTCTATTGGTTCTCTTAGTAGACTAAGTGGTTTATGTGCAGAAGCTGAGGGTACTGGTCCTGGAGTATCCTCTGGACCAGAATCTGATTCTGAGTATGAGCTTGGTTCTTTCTTGGATTGGACTTCTAGGGGGAGCTGTTCTTAGAGTTGATCTTCGACTTGAGCTTAGTCTTAGTCTTGGGCTTGGGCTTGGTCTTGAGCTCAGTGTGGAGCTTGTGTTTAGTTTTGGTCTTGTTCTTCGCTGCTGCTGCTATCTACTGAAGATTGTTTTGAATACTCAGATGCTAGTGCAGGTAGGGGCACTGGCGCTTGACTTTGTGGTCCAGAGGAGGATGCTACCGATCCTCTAGTCCAGTGCCTTCTGGTATCTCTTGGAAGGAGAATAGTTCCTAGTTTGCGTGATCTGGACTCATCAGGAGTCCGCTCAGGGCCTTCTTGAAAAGAAGGAGGTGTACTAGTACTGCAGGGTCAGGGTAGGCGAATGGTGATCAGTTATCTGCCAAAAATCAAAGGTATACCTAAGTCTAGGTCAAAAAATGTACCCTACTCTCAAGTATCAGGAAAATTGCAAAAGGGACTCTGAAGATACTATTAGGATAGGGAGAAAAGTGTCGATCGATAAGTTTTCAATAGACAAGGTAAATTGTATGGAACTAATTGAGAAGTGGTTGAACTTGTAGTATTAATGATGATAGTCCTGTAAGGCTTGAGAGTCTGAATCCTTAAGGGATTGCAGGCTCTTTAAATGCAATAGATTGTAGCTCGGAAAACTAAACAAAAATGCAAACATCCTGTCTAACAAACATGCTAACAGAGGCAGCACAACAAGGTAACCAGATTCTGAAAACAGAGGGTTAAAAGTGAGACGATAGAGCTAACAAAACAAGTAATTGAATCCAAACAAGAAGGAATAAGATATTGCTAATAGTATACAAATTCAGTAGGTATAGCAGGAGGATAGTGATACCTAAATGGGTAGAAGCAAGAAGGACTAATGTTAAGTGAAACAAAGAAAGAATAATCAGTTTAGAAGTTATAACCAAGTAAGAAGGGACAACCAAATAGTAGGGCTTATTAGGTATAAATCCAAATAAGTAATAACCAACATCAAGTCAGTAGTAGTAGAAGAAATATAGAAGGATTCTATTACATTCCCCTTAAAATAAATATAACAAAACAATAAGGAATGTCATAAAGTACTTAATGACCATACTACCTTTGAAGCATTCCACTCAATTTCAAACATAAAACTTAATCAGGAAATATATATCCATTAATAGTGTCTGGACCTTAGACCTTTATTAGTCTCATAGTTGTGAAGAAAATAGCATGAAGCCGTTAGTTTTCCATCTCAGATTTATCCAGGGTGGAGAATGTTGTGCTGGTATCAGATTTTGAGTAGTTTTAGTCTAAAAAGAGGTTCCACAATCCGTCTGGATCAAGTTCAGGTTTCAGAGGAGCATGGTCTGGTTTCTGAAGTGTCCAGGCAGAGAGAGTCTTGACATGGGACCAAAGGAGTCTGAAAGGTATAAATTCTTTGTAGGTATCGAACCAGTATCATCTGCTAAGGGTGCTGGTACCTTCTACGTTGTACTGGGAGCCCAAGTTGCTTCAATTTCGTCTTAACCTCTCCAATAAATCAAGAATTGTGTCTTTCTGTGATAGATGCAATTTGTGAGTCTCTTTTCGATTTCCCTTTACGGTATTCTACTGGCATCATGGATGACAGGCTCTTTGGATAAGGGTTCGTGTGTTGCTGGGAAGGCTAATGGATTGGAACTTAGATAAATGTGAAGATAACTGTAATGGATCCAGGGGTAGATACCTGCTATCATTGGCGGAAGTATGAGTTTGTAGTTGTTTTGTTTGTTATGTCCTTCGCTCAATAAGAAGTGGCCTAACCAAGATACAACTGGCTTTTGATTTCGTCCAACCTTAAAGAGATTGACTACTGACTTTAGAATAATTTCAGTTTCAATAGGGATTATTGAGGGTCCATCTTTTATTACATTCTTGCTTGAGGTCATTTGGCGTGCTCTGGCCTTCTTGACTGCATATCTGGTGAGTTATTGGTTCTTCATAATTTGAGAAGCAATCTCGTCTCCTTCTGGTACTAAAGTGGGGAGAACACTGGTAGTGGGGAGAAGGTTTTGCAGTTTGCAAAAGGTCATTTTGAAGAGGAAGAGTTCCGCGCTATCGCTGGGAGCTGTATTGATTCAGTCTGCACTTGAGGTAAGTGGCAAAGCCACATGGTTCCCTTAGGGTTAATATAGTTCCTAAGGCATTAGCGAACAGTTCTGATTCTGCACTCAGTCTATCTATTGTTTTGGTGATGGTAATCTGTAGCCATGGTGAGGTCCACCATGAGATTCGCCATAAGCTGTGTCCAAAAGTGTGAGGTAAATTTAGGGTCTCTGTCAGAGACTAGGGAGGTAGGGAAACCATAGATTGGAAAGACTCACTCGATAAGGGTAGGTATTGTTTCCATAGCTGTGATGTTCTGGGAGACTGGTATGAGGTAGGTAAAGACACTGAATCAATCTGAGAAAACTATGATGAGTTCCAGTTTGAAATCGCTAGGGATTGGTCCTGCAAATCAATTACAAGAGACGATAATGGGTATCTGGGAACAAGGAGGGTGGTGACTGATCCTTTAGAGACTGTGGTAGGTTGCATGTTGTGCTGGTACTGGTAGCAGTTGCGGACATAGTCTTTGAAATCGATCCTGAAAGGGAGCTAGTAGAAGTGTCTTGAACCAAATTCAAAACATTTCTGCCAACCTATGTGTGCCATATGTACATGGATAATATGCACAATTTAGCTTTCTGATGTTAGCACCTTCTTAGCTTGCTTCATAGGAGACATGAGGATAGTATGTACTATCATCCTTCCCATTTCTGGTGCGAACTCCATCATATAAGAGCCAGTCAGGGTGGTCGATAGCCTTGGTGACTACCTTAAGGAGAAGGTTATTCTGGGTAGCATTTCAAATGCTGGAGTACCACTTTCCTTTCATGTAGTTGGTAAGCTGAAAAGCGCGTAGGTCTAGCTGTGAAGAGGGCTGATCTAAGAAGCAATCCTCTTAATCGACAGTTGCTACTGGGGTAGGTAGATCCCATCCTTGGTCGATATCAGGTATTTCTCTTTCTTTTCCCTTATCAATAACTGTATGAAAGAGTGGGTAGCCATCATCATCGTGGAGGGGAGGAGGAACAGCCCATATTTGCTCTACTCTGTGCTTGGGATAATGAGGGGATGAATTGTTAGAGGAAGAGAAAAGAGGCAAGGGTCCTGGAATATCGTGAGATACTGAGCCAAAGTATCCTGTATTTATTCCATTTGTATGGGTCCTGTATTCGTCCCAGATATTTGCAGTCCAGTGCATGGCTCTGTGTCTATTAGATTCAAGAACTCGTTTCAGTTTATTAACTGGAGGTCGAGGAGGTACTGGTGTAGGCTGAGGGTCAGGTTCAGGAGGTGTGCTGCTGGGTGCGATATTTTCAAAGCTGTTGACAGCAAGTGATTCCAGTTTGGTGATAGAAACATGGATTGGCTTAAAGTTGTTAGTAATAGTAACGGGCTGTAGTGGTTGGTCCATATCTCTTCAAGGATTGTTAATTCTCACCTCAGCGCAAGACAGTTGATCTTTAGCTTGATCAATAGGTACTGTGACTTGGGATGGCTCAGGAGAGTTGGTGAAATAGAAGGAGGTCTCCACGATTTCACAACCTTGAATGACCTTGGTTGCAAGCTTGTGGGTATCAGCTGCTTTATCCATAGCTTGTTCAACGGAACCTGAGTAGTTACTCGCTTCTTGGGATTTTGAGAGGTTAAGGTTGGTGCCATGATGTGAATTCCACATGAAGTGGGGTCCAGGAGTAAGAATGCGAGAGGGTACTTGAAGAGTGAGGGCACAATACGGGTCTTGGGCATGGGTGATATTGGAGTAGTGTCTTGATACACTGTTCATAGAGGAGTAGTGGGTCTTTATAGACTTCTTCTCAGTAGGGTTTTTGAGTATCTGGTCTTCCTCAGCTGGGGTGTCTTCATAGATCCTTGATAGTGCATCTGCAAGGATATTGTGTTTGCCAGGTCTGTATATGATATTGAAAATATATGATTGCAGGAACATGCGCCATCTAGTTTTGCAGTAAGGTAGGTCAGTCTTCTTCAGGAAAATGGATAGTGCCTTCTTGTCAGACATAACAGTGAATTTGATGCCATATAGAATCAGATGGAATGCCTGAATGGTATCCACAATCGCTGAAAGTTCTAATTCTTGGACAGGGTAGTGCAACTGGCTTGTTGCATACTTTCTGCTGTGGAATGTGGCAGGATATACTTTATTCAAGGAGGGTTCTTAGCCAACTCATACTCCTGATCGAACTTTTTAAGCGTCAGTAATGAGGTATATAGGCTCTGCTAATGTCTCATATGACATGGGGTGGAGTGGAATTGTCTTATTGGCCAGGCTCTTAGCCTGTTTGAAGGCTTCCTCATGCAGGGGTCGTCATTCAAACACTTCTTGGGAAATGAGGTCCGCAAGGGGGGCAGTGGTGGAGGCAAGGTGTGGGAGGAATTGTGCATGATATATCACACCTCCTATAAAGGTCTGAACTTCTTTTTTCGATTTTGGTGTAGGCAAGTCTCGGATGGCATGAACATTTTTCAGGGTTTGCATGAATTCCACTCTCATCTATAACATGTCCTAGGAGAGGGATCTTGGTAGAGAAGAATTTGCACTTGGCTGGCGATGCTTTGATAAGGCACTGCTTCTGTCTTGCTAAGACTGATCTGATGTGCAAAATATGGTTCTCAACCTATTCTGAGTACATGGTAATGTCATCCATTTATGCCCAAAAGAACTTTTCAATTAGTCCATCTAGGACATACTCTATAACTCTCATAGCTATAGTAGGGACGTTGGCATCACCCTACAGTATAACAATGCATGCAAAGGATCCAAAGTGTGTTTTAATCGTGTTGTATTTCTCATCGCTGTGGAGAAATCGAATTTGGTAGTACCAGGTTACTAGGTCTATGGTGGATCAGTACTTTGCTCTTGCAATATTTCTGATATTCATGGCTTAGTTGGGAATTGCTCCATAGTCCGTCATATTAATATCGTTCCTGGGGACAAGGTCTGCAAGAAGTCTGATTTCGCTATTAGGTTTCCACTTTGGGAATATATTCACGGGGTTGTGAGCCTCGCCTGGGTAAAAAATTACCTTTGCTTTCCAGTCTTAGATCAATGGTCTGTATGCAGGTATGATCTTTTCAGGGAATGTGAAAAATCACTGATTATGGTCCGAAATTGTGTCTTTCAGCTGGATTGGTAGTTAACATCTCTCAGGAGTGGTAATTCCGCTGTTCTCTTACTAGCGCACATTATATGAAACTCAGACATGAAGGCAGGAGCATCTGTTTCATAAATGGCTGGAAATCGTATTTGTATTGCTTGCTTGCAGGTCAATGTGATTCCTTTGTCAGGGAAGGTAATGATAGATTTACTGCACTCTATTACAGCATAGTGTGTAGTGAGGTAAAGCATTCCTAGGAAGATATCATAGTTGTCCATGCAACACACTAGGGCTTAAGAGATATCACCGCTTTCATTGTCAATCTGTATGACAGGCTTTGCCACATAGTTGATTGCTGAAGGTGATCCTTTAACTGCCATCTTCAGGTTGATAGGAGTCTCAAGGTCTAAGGTAGGCATTTGGTGAGTACTGATAAACATTTCTGATATCAAGCTATCTCCTGTGGTTTCTGTATCAAATAGTGCCTTGCTTTGCGGCCATTCACTGTGATGTATTGGTTCGAGGGCTTAGGATTGAGTTCCAATAGGTCCTTCTTAGTTTGTGGTAACTGTGACTGATTCTTTAACATAGGAATCATCTTCCTGCGTCTAGTATATTCTCCTAACAATATGGGGTCTACTCGATCTACCAGGGCCTCTTTTTCCTCGCTGCTGGGCGCTCCTATATTTCTTCTTCTGAAAGGAATTATTGAAGTAGTGTCCATGTTTTCCACAATAGTAACAGTTATTGTCTCTCCTCCAGCGATCCTTCTCAGCCTGAGATACTTTTAGATACTGTAAGGTATTCTTAGAGAACCTTAGTTGAATTCGCAGGGGGCTGTTCTCACGGTACTTAGGTATTGATTGGGAAACTCTATTAGTAGTTGCATTTCCTTGACGCCTTCCATATTGTCCTGTAGAGTGGGCAATTGTATCTCACTTATCTACTATCTCCACTAGCTGGTCAAAGGTGGTGTCTGAAGTGATGTTTGGCTTCACTTCTCGCTTGAGCTTAATATCCATGGTATCTAGAAGTCTTTGCTAAGCTGTATAGTCCGAAATTGTTCCTCAAAGGACACTGTCTCTCATGGTTTCAAGTATGATTACAGTGTCGGCAATCTGTGCTGTTTTTCCACCTTAGGTTTGGTTGACTTGTAGCCACTAATCATAGATGGTATCTGGATGTGGAAGGAAGCAAGTAGGCCTCGAATTTCTGTTTGTGTCTAGCAACTCTGTGGTCTCCTTGGAAAGCTTCATACTAGGTGAATTTATCAAGGTCTTTCTCTCTGCAATAGGCTCCATAGTATTGCAGGGCTTCAGGTGCATTATCAGTTATGTCAAAGCTGGCAATGTATTGATAGTCTATGATGAACCATGAGTTAATTCTCAATGGGTCTCAATCTTTTCCTTCTCCTTTGAATGTAAACAGTGTAGGTCATTTAGGATGATTATTTCCCTCTGGGGGCAATGACATATCAATGGGTGTAGGGTTTTGATTGCTAGGTGGACTTGGTGGACTAGGCGGGCTTGGTGGACTTGGTAAATCTTCTGGTGCAGGGCTTGGTTGTCTTGGTTCTATTGGTAGACTAGGTAGTCTAACTGGCGCAGCTGGGTGTGATAGTCCTGGAGCATCCTCTGGACCTGAATCTGATTCTGAGTCTCAGCTTGGTTCTTTCTTGGATTGGACTTCTTGGTGGAGCTATTCTTGGACTTGGACTTGGTCTTGGGCTTGGTATGACACTTAGGCTTGGTCTTGGTTCTCTTCTTCGCTGCTACTGCTATCTACTGAACATAGTTCTGAATCCTCAGATGATGGAGCAGGTGGGCGTAGTGGTGCTTAACTTTGAATTCCAGTGGAGGATGCTACCGATCCTCTAGTGCAGTGCCGTCTGGTATCTCTTGGAAGCAAAACGGTTGCTAGCTAGCGTGAGCTGATCTTGCCAGAAGTCCGCTCAAGCCCTACTTGGAAACTGCAAGGTGTACTAGTACAGCAGGGTGAAGGTAGGCGACGGGTGATAAGTCCTCTGCTGCAGATCAAAGGTATACTAGAGTCTAGGTCAAATAATGTAACCAACTCCCTAGTATCTCAAGAATCCAAAAGGGACTCTGATAATACTATTAATATAGCGTGAGAGGCGTCGATGGATAGATCTTCAATAGACAAGGTAAAAGTTATGGATCTAATATGGTGACCGTTCAACTTGTAGTATCACAGATGGTAGTCTTGTAAGGCTTGAAAGTCTGAATCCTTAATAGATTGCACACTCTTTATATTCAAAAGATTGTATCTAAGAAAACTTTAACACAAGCGCAAACATCCTGTCCAACAAACATGCTAACAGATGCAGGATAACAAGGTAACCATATTCTGAAAACACAGGGTTTAAAGCGATAGGATGGAGCTAATAAAACAAGTAACGGAATCCAAACAAGGAGGAATAAGTGATGGCAAATTCTATACAAATCCAGGAGGTATAGCAGCAGGATAGCGATACCCAAATGGGTAGAAGCAAGGAGGGGGTAATGATAAGTGAAAAAAGGAAAGAATAACCAGTTTGGAAGTTATAACCAAGTAGGAAGGGACAACCAAATAGTAGCGCTTATCAGTTATAAACCCAAATAAGTAATACCCAACATCAAGTCAGTAGTAATAGTAGACACATAGTTGGATTCCATTCCACTATCATTCAAAACTAATTCACCTTTCTGCAGATCAGAAATAATCCATTCACCCTCTGACAACCTTTTGACCTCTAGCACTCCTGGTCTATCTTTGGTAAAGAGGTAAAAGTTATATGTTTTAATTCCTTTTAGTGCTTTAAAATAATGGTTGAAAGCTGACCCCCAATCTCAAAAGGGGATCTCTGATGTGTCATTGAAAAACCGTACTGCCTAAATCTTTCCACTTTTCTTTCCATTTTCCCCAAGTTCTACATATAGCTCTAGAGTCCTGACCTTTGTGCAGTTTGCCTTTTACTTTACTGTCCTAAAGCCACTATCTACACTCTTTCGTGTATATCCTTTGATTTGAAATCCAAGAACAATCCCTAGTATAATATAATACCTAAGCTATCCGTTTTTTTTTTTCCCCCTTTTATAACACCTTCCTTGTTTGGTCTTTTATTCTTCCAACCCGACACGCAGGGGCTAAAATATTTCGCTAAAGGGGGTCTCCCCCCCTTCTTTCCCCCACAGGTAGGTAAACCGGAGTCATGTTATTTATTTCACTGTCGTGTTTACTTATCATAATGTGGAAGATGAACGAATATATGAACCCGTGCCATTTCTCTATCTGTCAGGCAAGAGCGTGTCCAGCAAAGATCCAGTGAACGAAGGGCATGTATCAAACCAAGCATAGTACTGTACGAGCGCTGTTGAGGCATTCTTCCTGAGCACCCTTCCAAATCTCCGAATCCTAGGCTAGATCCCATATCGGCATTAATGTTGATTCCGAGTGCGGCTTCAATAATCTCCTCGCTTTGCAGTAAAACACTTTGATACCATTCAACCAAACGGGTAGGTCAGTCAAGATCAGAAAACTGTTCCAGCCTGTCCAATAACAAATATTCACAAAGAGGTTTTTTTTTTTTGTCCTCCTACCTTTATAGAGTCGCGCCCAAGCACTACTTAGTGACCATCCGCATCCAGCGGTCCGGGCCAACAGGGTTCGTCTTTTTGCTGTCTCCTTGGTACGATAGCTTTTTAGCGCCTGATGTCCATCCGGTTGAGAAAGAAAAAAATCGTATCATACTATACCCTCCCAGCACCTGTCCGAGTGAGAGGACGCGAGGTCTTGGAATTACTGCAATTAGGGCTTCTTTCTCGGAAAGCCTCATCCGTGCTGCCGAATCAGATTGTGAAGGTGAGGATAACCAGGTAATCGACCAGAAATGTGGCTGTGGGGTAGGGTGCTCAGGGGGCAATGTAAGGTAAGGTGCCTTAGGCGGTCTAAGCGCCCAGTTACCCGCTGAACCTCCATCCAGAGGTGTACCGTATGCGGTAGGGTTCTTTCCACTAATTAGGTGCGGGCGAGCTAAGGCCAATTCCAAGCCAGATCTAGCCTCGCTCACTGAACCTCCTGCCGGTCCCAAGGATGATATGTACCACAATTACCGTACTCGGATGGGAGGGTAGGAGAGATTCCCTTTTTTTTGCTTAGGCCATATCCTGCTCGTACAGCACCCTACAAGAGTACCGTACTAGCAAAAGTATGATACTAGCACTAGCAGTCGTCGCAAACCCTGACAATCCTTGATCAGCTGAAGCGAAACTCCTCCAACTTATCATACATCTGCCCCGGCACGTCATGGGATCCCCAAGGGGGCACTAGCTAGCTAGGCAAAAAGTACGCCTGGAGGGGAAATGGTCTATTCGGAGGTTTCCTAGTTGTCCAGAGGAAATGTCTCTGCTAACAGGTTTTCATTAGTCGCCCGGTTTCCCCCCCCAAGATCTACACTCCGCCTAATCAATCAAACGCTTTATGTTCAGTAATCGAGTTCTCGTCACGCCTACCTACCTACCTACCCGAAACTGATCGTCAGGATAATAGCCAGCTTATACGACGCTTAAACTGTGTGGCGACCGATAGGATACGATAGATACCGTAGGGTTGAAATTCAGACTACCTACCAGGTATCATACCGGTAAAGGACTACAATAGCCCCCCCTTTCTTTCCCTTGCATCATTTCAGGGTCCTGGGTTAGTTACTACACTAGGATCATAGGCAGTTCCCAAGCAGTATTATATCCGGATGTCGCTGGTAGGTTGATGAAGTCTTGAACATACTCACTCACACTCACATATCATGCATACACATACTTGTATCGTACATAGACAATCATACGCCGATACACCGGCACTCCTCATCCATGCAAAAAGAAACTTTGCCTACGCCCTGAAAAAAAAACCCCCGAAAATGAAATTCCTTCCTTCCTTCCTTCCTTCCTTGGCCTGAGCCTGAGCCCCCACCCCCAAAATGATCAACGCTCCGTTTTATCGCAGAATATATACACCTCGGATAAGACTCACCAATTTCAACCTCCCCGAATCAAAAGGTTACAATACAATTCAGATGGAAATTGTTGAGAGCCCGCCCCTCCCCTGGAAAAGGAAAAAGAAAAAAGAGCCAAATCCGAATGAATAAGCGCTCAGATCTTCCCAAGATTTACCCGTGGTAGGTACCGGTAGGCTTTTCAAAGGTTTCCTGACGGGAAAAACGGATTATCGAAAGTCCACACATTCTCTCCATTTTTACAGTATTATTGCCAGTACGAACGGTACAGTAGCCTACATGCCGTACTGTAACACAACAACAAGGTTTAGAAGACACGGAAGTAAAAGAGAGTGACCAAAACGCCGGCACAGAAGAAAAAAAAAAAAAAAAAAAAACTCCCCTCTCCACCCCAATCCAATCCAATTCACCTGGATGAAGTACCGTACCGGTAGAGTGACTTGGTTCAGCGTGCCGGATGAGTGAAAAAAAAAGAAAGAAACCGGAAGAACTCGAAGAATTGAACCTCGCGCTAGGACGTTGTAGTTGCCTTTACTGGTAAGGTCCGGCATCTTTTTTTATAGAATATCCCTTTTCTTCCGTCTCAAGCTGGGG
>QFET01002467.1:15849-27628 GCA_003316355.1 Tuber calosporum
GGTATGAGTATGGTTGGGATATATAATTTTTCTGACGACGGCGAAATACATACCGTATATACCGAGTGTGAAGTCAGAAAGGAATAAAAATAAGATGATATATCAGAGTACAGTAACGTAAACCTTTCAGAAGAATTCGAGTCGGCTTGACTCAATAACGCGCCGGAATGCCCAACTCGGGATCACCCGGACAATTTGCAAAAGAAAAAAAAGTAAAAAAATCACATGTCATTACGGTAATCTAGAATTTACCCCATACTGTACCAGCGCTGTTCTTATCCCGTCGTCAATCATTCAGTCGGACGGTTGGTTCACGTGATATTATAGGAGCATCAAGGGGGAGCACAGTACCGGTACCCTACACGTTTTATGTCACGAATCGACACTGTACGAGTACGGTACTGTGCTGTATCGCAGCATCACACCTGGTTCCCTGTACTCTTCTAACTGTACTCTACCGAGAGCAAGCAATTGGCTTCTAGAATCACTTGGATTCCCTCCCCCCCTACTCCTCCGCCATGCTACCTCCATCTCATCGCACACATCCGCAACTGAACGGAAGGATAAGATAAAGACTCATCACACCCAAACCTTCCCGAAAGGAACAATCCCGCCGTTCTAGAACCCCTTCCCGAGATGATGCGCTGTATTATAAACACTGAATCTCCCTCTTATTTATTATCATCAATATACTTGTATTATGCATAAACCCTTACCCTACCGCCCTACCGTACCCACCGTCAAGTGATGTGAAGTATCGTACCGGTAGGTAGCAATTAGCTATGTAAGGTAAACCCCATCCGCCAGAACCAACCTATCACAACCCCCCCCCACTTCCAACACCTACCCAATCATAAGGCACCCAGTGGGGTGGACCAATTATCCGTGGGGGGATGATTCACTGTGCAGTATCAAAGAAAAAAGAAAAAAGAAAAAGAAGACAAGGAGCAAGAATAACTGAGTAAGGAAAGGAGGGAAGAGGGAAAGGAAGAGGAAAACGTGATGTGCAGTTATAAAGGGTGAGGACTTGTGTGAAATTACCTTGAGGCATGCGGTACGCAATGGTGAGTGTGGTATAGTATTGATAACTATAAACAAGGAATCTTCGGCAGATGGGGAGCAGGACAGTCTGTACTGCCTTTCCCAGGTAATGACTCAACCTAAGGGCGAGAGAGTCATGGAGAGTGCAATTTCCCGCTCTTCTCGCCGGTAGTAACATCTTCGTTTGATTTTTTCTCTCTCTCCCTCTCTCCCTCCCTCTCTCCCTCTCTCTTTCTTTACGCAATCGGATCTTTGCGCTATTGCTGCTGTCGGGGTGGAAAGAGGCAGAAATCGAAACGCGAAAAGCGAAATAAAAAAAGGACTGAGACGACGTTGAAATATCTCACGCTGATTTAATTGTACCGGTGCTACCGTGGACAAAGAGCCGTACTGTTCATAAGAGGAATACCGGCAAGAAGGGGGGAGGAAGGAGAAGGAGGAGGACGAAAGAAGGGCACGATGCCTTTCCTACTGTTATGTAACTCCCTCGCTATCTATCTACGGTACTCTACCGGTAGATACCGGTACTAGCACCTCCCACTCGCGCCTGCCAAGTCCTCACCACCCCCCAGGACCAGAGGTTCAGTACCCCCGCCCAACCCAGTGCCAGACAAACTCGCAACAGCCTTCCGTTTCCAGCTTCAGGAAGCAAATGGGTAAGCGGAAATTCATCACATACGGCACCGGTACCGGTACCGTAAAACTGAGAGGTACAAGTACAAGTACTCGTACTTGTACAGTACCGTACAGTAGAAGGTCAAAGTGTTCAAGTACCGGTACCAGCTATAACAGCACAGCAAGGATCCCGGTAAGGTCACCTTGCGATGGAGGGGAGATTCCTGATGTGGAGTTTCGATGCGAGTGCTTCTGTTTGCTTTCTGCTCTCTTGTCCTGGTTCCCGGGTTCGAGATAAGTAGGGGTATTTTTTGGGGAGTTTGGGGTATTTGCCTATTTTCTGCCCTTGAAGGGGCTTATCGATGCGGGATCTTGAGTTGATTTTGGGGCTCCGCTTTGGGGTCCCGTCGGGATTTTTATTATTATTCCCATTGCTCAATTGAGTACTGCAGTAGGATGCATGCTATACTCCGGAGGAGAATGGGTAGGAAATATGCAAGATATCACTCGCCTTGTCAGCCCAGCTGTACCCACGCTAGGGATATAGAGAGAGGGCGAGGGAGACTCAGCGAGTATCCAAGACCACACACACCTGTGCCACCACTCAATCAATAAAAGTTGAGCGAGCAAGGAGAGAAGGAAAGTCGAACTCGGAAAGAACCCAGATGTCTTGACAAACAAAAAAAAAAGCCCCGTCAGCTTCCCGACCCGGCAAGGTATATAAGCCAAGTTACCGTACCCTACCGCCAGGGCAAGGTTCACCCAACCCACACACTTACATGTACTTGTACAGTATTCCCACACCCATTCACTCATCACACCAGGCCCACACATACCGTATCCATCCTTCTATGCCATACCTCGGGAATGTCTATCATACTGTATTACCAGACACCTCTGGCTTGTACCACCGTTCCAGCAGCCTGGCTTCCCACGAGTTAGCCACGGCAAAAGTAAACATCTCCTGCACGGTACTGTGCCTTTCCCGTAACGGGTTCCGCTGGGAAATTTCCGGCCGATCTAGCTTCCACAAATGCTATCATAACTATTTCTTGCGGTGGGGGGCAAACACTGAAGGGTCAGCTACCCCATCCCCGGATACCCTCATCCTATCATGTACTCATGTACTCGAGTACAGTACCGGTACCGTACCTTGGTAACCCGAGAAAGAAAGAAAAAAAAAAAGATATCTAGAATTACCATAGAATGTCTTGGATTCAGCCACCAGCCACCAAAGGCACTCGGACCCTTTGATAGAGGCGCTTGGCCAGGGTGAGTGCGGTTCTGTGAAAATTTCCCTTTTCTTTCCCTTCCTGCTCTTTCCAGGGATATGGATGGGGACACTGGCTGACTGTAATTTTTTTTTTTTTTTCTTTTCTTTCTCGTTTCGCGAGGATTGTATTCAATGGTTTATACCCTGCTACCGGATGAATGTGGGTATGTAGTCCGTGGGGGAGGAGAGGAAGGAAGTTAGGGGATGCTTGATCAGCAGCTTTCCTCCTTTCCTTTCTGACTTCGGCTGTGGCAATTGGGATGGGAGTGGATGTGTTTTTTTTTTAGGACCTTTGTGGGTTGAGATAAATCGTGGGATGGTCAGTGTGAACAAGGGCTCTTGTGCTCCGAGGCTGGGAAAGGGGGTGGGGGATGAATTCTATGGTAGTGGAGCTTTTACCTCGCCAGATAATGAGATACAACCATTAGGTCAATGAATGACTGGGAAAGCTCTGATGGTGGATGGTGCACAGATGGGTCGTTGAGGGGTAGCCTGTTAGCTTGTTTAGTTGCTATCTATATTTTTTATTTTTTTCCTCTTTTTTCTTCTTTTCCACTCCCTACCTATCCATTCATATTGCAATTCAGGGCTGGATTGGAGAGAAAGGTTATGCATATCGCTCACAGCTATTATGGCAGCTGCAAGCCAGAAAATTTGACAAACCTCTCATGATGGAAAGACTCAGAACGAGGGCACGGCCTCGAGAGACAACAGCGAATGAAATTATGTCCCCACCAAGCTGCAAACAGCAAGCACGCAAAAGACATAGCGAAACAACATATTGTCGAAGGTAAGTAGGCGGACTTGCATGGTCCTCTAGTCGGGCAAGGGCCAGATGATGATGGCAGGGAAGATGATGGCACCTCGTTGGAGATTGGGCCTCTGCACGAAACGCTTTTTTGCGCTCTTTCACCTCTTGCACAGCATGGACCGCCCCCGTTTACGATACGGGCGATTGATCGCGGGAAATTGCATCAATGGGAAGGAAAACAATACAAGGCTGGAGGAGGAGGAGGAGGAGGAGGAAAGGGCAGAGGGCCAGGAGTGGAGGATAGGGGAAAAAAAGATTCCAGTCTCTTTTTTTTTTCCGAATGGAGGGGGGAAATTTCGAAGATAGGTAGAACGGAGGAGGGAAGGCAGTGAGAGTGAGAAAAAAAAACTGCCGAGTGGAAAACATCATTGGTCCTCAAGAGAGAGTGTGTGATACTCTTCCTGCGGTCAAGTACTTAACAGAAGGTTCCACCCACTTCCTTTTTTCTCCTCACCACCACTCTCAGATCAACCCGCACGCACACACGCTCACTCTTTTTCCATCTATTTAATCACTCACTCTAAAGCTCCTCCGTCTTCCTGCGTTTTGGGGTTTGGCGTTGCTGGTTACTCTTCTCTACTTGTTCTGAAATCTACAGAGCTTGCCTCATACTCTGTTCCGTCGTTACCTCCTCAGATTGCATATCTGCAAACACAGACAGATACGTGCAGATTCGAACTCGGATAGCAATACACCCCCTTCATAGGCGTATATAGTGCGCAGAATTAAGGAGATAGCACAGGCGGATACATCACATTCTCCCTCCATCAGGCAATACTAACCATCCACTACTTCGCCAACTACCACGCCTGAGCAGCTTATCTGCAGTGTTAGCGGGCCTACTAGTATCAGCTATTTTGCTAGACTAGCCTTCTCAGCCTTTAGACTAAATAGCTGCATATAAGGGGAGCTCACTCGTTCATTTATTCATCTCCATCCGCTCAATATCTCCTTCTCTATCCTACGCATCACTCTCAGCCTATATCCATCGCAATGGCATTGCTTGAACCAATCACATTCCAGCCCTCATCACCCAAGCAAAAGTCACCGTTTCCAATGGCTCCCGCCGCAGCTCCTGCTCCAGAGCCAGCACCAGCTTCGAATCCAAGCTTCCCAATCGTCAAACCAAAGCCACTACCAGCACAACCACACCTGAGCATTACACCTGGCATCGGCTCGCTTTCTAGATCTGATCCTCCAACCCCTCTGCGTGGCCCCCCACCCACACCCAAGCGCAGGCCACAAAATGAGCTGTCCAAGGCTGATCCTCCGACTCCTCCGCGCGGCCCTCCGCCAACTCCGCGTCGTAGAGAGGTCAGCTTTGGAGCTCCCGACTCGCTTTCCCGGTGTGATCCCCCGACTCCACCGAGAGGACCACCACCAACCCCAGCTCGGAGAGCCCTTGGGAGGGTAGGAGATTCCAACATTTTCAGCTCACTATCTCGTGAAGATCCTCCTACGCCTCCTAGCGCTCCACCGCCAACTCCCACACGAACTCGCAGGGCTCTACCTAGGGGACTTTCGAAGTGTGATCCACCAACTCCACCTGGTGCCCCCCCACCATCACCGCAACGGCGTAGGGCTGGGATATACTCAGAGTATTCTCGAAGTGATCCCCCAACCCCTCCCAGTGGGCCCCCGCCAACGCCGGGTCGCTCGCTGCCCTGGACGACACAAGAAATTAATCTACTGGTATCCGTTTGCAAAAGTGGTGTGGAACTAGTGAGTCAATTGCACTTTGTTTTTGGTTTTTTCTTCAACTTTTACTTTAATGCATTGTTTGCCCTGTTTCTTCCCATTTCCTGCCGAGTTGGTGGTGGGGGTAGTGGTGGGGGTGGTGTTGAGACTGGAGGATATTTCATCATCCATCCCCTGGATGAAGCTTTGTCGCAAACAATCCGATAACCTCCTTTGGAAAGTCATTTTGTGTCTCTCGATTTGTCAAATTAGAGAAATTGGTAGTGCTGACCCAGACCTTTTTCTTTCTATTGGCAGGGATGGTGCCAGATTGCCGGTTTGTTCCACGGAAGAAGCGTCCTAGAATGCAGGAACAAGTTCCAAGATGTCACACATGCAGAACGAGAGGCTATCGAATTGGAGGACGGATGCTACGCTCATGATTGCAAACATAGTTGGGACGGAGAGGTTTTCGATGACAACAGTAGAAGCACCAGGTAATGCATTCATCTATTCCATTTTTTCCCACACACATAGCAGCATTATCAACACAAGACGATGTGAAGGTCGCAAGTGCTCAACTGGCCGTTGAATCAAAAAAAAACATGCAGCTGTCCGTGGTTGTTTTGTTTTTGCTTTTTTCATTTTTTTTTTTTTTTCAAATCCCGGTTACTACTTGTACTCGCA
Organism: Tuber calosporum; assembly: GCA_003316355.1. Taxonomy (NCBI): domain Eukaryota; kingdom Fungi; phylum Ascomycota; class Pezizomycetes; order Pezizales; family Tuberaceae; genus Tuber; species Tuber calosporum. Next base: position 21,954 of record QFET01002467.1, read on the forward strand.
CTTGTAGATTCAGATTTGTTCATTTTTCTTTTTCTTTTCTTTTTCTCATTGGAGGAAAAAATAATTCCTTTTTGGCTGGGTTCACTTGACTGATCCATGATGCGTTTCGCAGCAGAAAGTGCCTTTCCATCCCGACCGAAGCAGAGGACCCGGTTCCTGAATTGATCATAAGCAACGGACCTTCACCAGTGGGATCACCTGTGGCCGGCCGCCTTGTCACCACAACAAAGAGAATTTGGGGACTGATCGGTGACGTGGAAACCGCTGATGAGGGAACCATCCACCATCACACCTACAACAAAAATTCCTCCGACGGGTTCTACTCCTCCAAGAAGGCAAGGACTATTACGTGAGTTTGATGATTTATTTTAACACTTTTCATCTCGACAATTAACCTCCACAGCATTGTGTCTTGAGTTTGTCTTGTCTTATATTTGTCTTGCCTCGCCTTGTCTTGGGACTATTTTATCCTGAACTCATTCATTCATTTCCACCTCCACCTCCACCTCAACCTCCACATGCATGACAGAGGCTTTCGACAAAAAACTAATCACACAATAGACATTTATCGGACGAGCTAAACTTTGCCCTCACACAGCAATGGTCCTCAATGGACCGTATCCAGGAACACCACGCCATGTCACAGCATGCACCAGAAGGGTATTGGTCTCCTAACACTGCTCCTGGTTTCGAATTGATTCAGATGTCATCCGGACTTGGCAACCAATCGTAGAAAAAAACAAAATAACACCGCCAACCAAACCCAACTCTCTTCGACGAATGAATTAATAGTGGTTGAGTTGACCGGAATACGATGACGAGCTTGCTATTTTCTTTTGCCCTTTTCATGCATGAATCACTGCAGTACAATCTTTAGTCCTTCCTTTTTATTTGTTTGAAATTTTTATAAAACTTAACAACCCTTCTCCTTATTTTCATTGACGGATTTATCTATCCACGCTATTTATTTATCAAACTAGACGGATGGGATGGGCTTGGACGAGATCAGGATGCGCAGGACTAGGAATGGAGGGCTGTTATAGACGGATAAGTTAACTTATGTACTGTACGCTTGTTATATCGGGGCGCTTTGATATTCTTCTCTTTTTCATCTCTGCATTCTATTGAGAGTCGGGTATTGTACGGCAGTTTACCTTTCGTTGCGCTATTATCACATCCCTGACCTAAAGAAGGATCAAGTTGGAAGTGCAAATGGGAAATGCTGTACTCAAGTCCGGAAGTAACACAGTAAGCTATTACGCATTGGGCCAGTCATATTAGATTTCAAGGTATGATAGCGGTACCGGCAGTTGTGGTCTAACCCCTCCGTCAGAGTAAAGTGATGCACTTGAGTATAGCACAGGACAAGTACCTTGGTTGAAAAGTCGCTGGCGGCGGAGGCTTGAAGTGACTGCTTGGGATGCGCGGCAGGCTACTGTGTATCGTGTTGCTTCTTGAGGCTTAGTTGCTTAGGAGGGGTGAGCTAGTGATTATGATACGAGAGGAATTTTAAAAAGTTTATTACTCGTGCTAAGGTTGTCACATGGTGTAATAATTCACGGGTGCTCATCCCTTGCACTCTGGCGCACTCTGACGCACTCTAGAGAGCGGCTGACAACTCCATGTCTCTTTACAGCATAATGTCAGTTTGTGGCTTCCTATACAAACTTTGTGGCTTAACATTACTTTGTGACCAAGGGTTACTTTACTACTGCATACTATCTTATGTTGTAGCTTATTTGTAACAGGGTAGCTATTTCATTGCTTTTAGAATAGCTAAGGCATGTTTAATTGAGAAAGGCTGGAAGTGTGTCAGGAGAGTTTAGTTGCAAATAAGTATAAGAAGAGATACACTGTTGATGAGTTCGTTAACTTGATTATATTGTTATAGTCTCTGCTGTATTACTTGATGCTCTCTAAACTGTAGTGGAATTTGATTAAATTTTTTTTTCATATATTCTTTGTTTAGGTGTAAGAACCTGAATTGAGTATGATAAAAAGAGATACCAAAACTGAAAACATGACATGAAAAATATCCGCTGTGCCTTTTGGGATATGGAGTCAAACTCTTAAACTCCTTTGGTAACTAGTCAAGTATATATCTTTTAAGACTAAAGTCAACTCCAGTCACCTTTAAAATAAGGTGATATCAAACTATATATAGACCCAAATGAAGGCAGAAAGGTAGGCAAAACCCTTATTGAAAAATAAGTCAACCTAAAATAGTTAAAAAGAAAAATACTCAGTAAATTTATATCCTTAAAGGTATAGAAGGCTATAGGAAGACTGCGGAATCTGAATTTAAATCAAGGCATTAGTAGATACCCAAAAGGTAATGCAATACTTAAATAAAGTTTTTCAAAGGTGAAGAACTATGAGGAACTTGAGGAGTTTTTAAGAAAGGAGAGGTAGTAAGGGATGAGTTCGGCAGGAAGGAACAGGTGTGCTTAGGATATTACAGGAGTAATAAGATACTAGCTTCAAGGCGAGGAAGCTGTTCAATATCAGCTCATTAAGAGTAGGAAGTAAAGAGGGGTAGAGAGGAGGGAGGCAAGGTAGAAGTAATGACCAGAGATTGAATGAGAGCTATCTATATATCATTCAAGGCAGTTGGCTCAGGAGAGAGAGTGGAGGAATGAACTATTGACTAAGATCATATTTCGTACTAGTATGATACAAAGATATCTTCCAGCTATGTAGGAAGGTTTAAGGGTATTGCCAACTATGTAAATATTAAGTGAGGCAGAGCAAACATGTTAAGTAAGCTGAAATTAAATTATGGGAAGTGGAGGAAGTATGAAAAATAATTGTGGAAGAGGAGAGAAGGCGCTTAGCAGGAGAATGTCAAAGGAGCAAGAAGAAAAGAAATAGGTAAAAGGAAGTTCTCACTCTATTGCTAGGATAGATAGGATAGATCCAAGTTGAAAGTGAGTTGATAATAATTTATTATTGTATTGAGATTGCAAAGACAGGAGGTTTAGGTGAGTTAGAGGATACCTTAAGTAAATCAAGGGGTTGATTTTTTGATTGTATAATGATATTATCTGTAAAACGTAGAGAAAGCACTTAGAGTATGGGCAATGGTAACAAGAAACCTTCAACTATAGTCTATTCCATTCCAAATAAAGCTAATAAACTCTCTTGTCCAATAAATATTAGGTGTTGGTATAGAAAAAAACTGCATAAAAAATTATGCCTGAAATCTCTTGAAAGAGAGTATACCAAGTACTTCTGCAAACAATTGACATAGAAAATAAAGTCCAATAGTAAACAAGAACTACGGCCCATAAATAGAAAATTACCACCTAAGTGAGAAATACAGCTGTACTATCTATTTGACCAATAGCAAAATATTTCAAACTTCCAGTCATAATAAAAAATACAACAAAGGTGATATGGAATAATCCCTTTAAGCATGAAAAGATAAATAGAGTTAAGCAGAAGGAAGTTGTTAAGTCAATCTGATGAAGAGGAAGTTGATAGCAGATAATGTAAATTGCAGTTTTCTAGATAATGAGTGGTGGTAAGGTACTAGCTGATCAGGTGGATTGGTTGGCTGCAAGCATATCAACACTTAGCAAAAGAGAGGAGGAAGTGGAGAGAATGCAGGAAACTAAGGCCAAATATTAAAGACAGAATTGTAGCTAATTATGTTTATTTGGGTAGTGTCACAAGAGAGAGTTGAAGAATTAACTCACAGAGTATCGAGATTTTCCTCCTACTACAAATATATCTCCCAGTTGTCAAAAGTGATTAGTAAGAATGCCTGACTATGCAAGTACTAAGCAATGTAGAGCAAAAGCTATCTAAGGCAAAATAATAGCAGGGAAAATGATAGAATCTATTAACAAAGATGGCAGAGTGGAGAGAAGTATTTCAAAAGGGTAGAGTATGAGAAGCAGAGCAAAGATTCAAAAGTTAAAACAAGTCCCTATTATATAGTGCAGTCAGAGGAATTAACAAAGATATACAATACAATGGATGATAATCTTGGATGGTATTGAGATTTTAATGACTAAGTAGGTAGAAGTGAGACTAGATTCCTTAACTATACTAGAGTCAGCTAACTATGTGCACCCTTTTCTTGGCTGAATTGTTTATTATATATCAGAAGTATTATTTCAAAGGGAACTATTGTTAAAAAATGTGGATACACTATTTTACCCTGAAGGTGTCTGCCATACTCAGTCCAATGATCTTAATTATTTATTAATCTGATAGTATGTTACACTCCATCAATAAAGACATATTGATCTTACTACTAAATGAACTCAGTTTAGTTAATATAACTTATTTGTAAATATTAGAGGTAATATCAGGTAATTATTCTCAATGGCTGTCTTGCCTGTATATATATACTTATATACTTCATGCATTCAGACTATTGACTATATGGTGCTTGTAATCGATCCAATTATATAGGGTTTATCTTCTTTGACTGAGGCTGAGTTGCTCTACTATAAACACTACTTCTTACCAGCATAGGTTGTTTATATACTCTCCTCCAACTGCTCTATGTATGTGTTTTTGTCAGAACCTGGACTAAGGCATTTTAGCCAAGACAACAAAAATGCATTTGAAGTATGGCAATCAAAAAAAAGTGATTTGAAGTAAATCAAGTTTTAGTTTTCCTCGAACTTTGACCAGCTACTATAGCATGAAAATTTTTTTTTACAAATTTTTGAAATATATAGAAATTTTAGAATAAAATAATAAATATTCAAATATAAGAATGAAAGTATAATTAGATTACTACAAGATGTTTTTAAGCATTTTATTCTTAGAACCTAGAGGTTGGCTATATCTTCATGGGTGATTGACACTATTTGTACTGGATTCTGGTTAGAAGACTTTCTTGCTCATGTAAGTTAATAGCTTAGTATCCATGTTTCTCGCTTGCCTTTATTGAGGGCGCCTTTCTGAGATCCGTCCTTCTGCTATAGCTTCGAGCTATTACATCTTTATTCTTCTATCTTTATCGTTTTTGGTTCTATAGCTAGTTCCTATTGTATTAGTAGAGCCAGTCTTTCTGGGTTTCATCCTACTTGCTTTAATACACTGTGCGTATAGAATTTTATTTGTAGTAGGCTGTGAATAAACCCAGGTTAATAGAATATGTTATAGAGCATATGGAGCAAACTTGTTTTACAGATCATACCTTCATTCTGGGTTTAATCCAATAGGCTTAATTTCCTCTGGCCTACCATCCTTAAGCATTTCCATTATGACACCACTTTGAAATAGTTTAAACTTTTCTCAATCATCAAGAGGGAACCTCCTTTGTATTACAACTACTGCAAGTTGTTTGATCTCTAGAAAGAAGTGAAAATTCTACAATGAACTTGAAAGGGTTAAAGATTAGTTCCAATACCTTTTCCCAATCGCAGATAAAGTTCTCAATAGTAGTATCAATGAGATTGATTGGCTCAATTGTCCCTGCAAGAGTACTAGTTACTACAGCATCACTGTAGTCTACTGGAGTCCAGATATTACATCTTGATGCTTGACCTTCATAGTCCGAAAACACCTATTTGCAGAATTTCATATATGATATTTTATTTGAAAGTATAGTTGAATACTATCAACTAGATCATGCTGAATTGTAACCTACTCCCTAGTATCTCGAGAATCCCAAAGGGACTCTGAAGATACTGTAAGGATAGGGAGAGAAGCGT
>QFET01002468.1:0-25206 GCA_003316355.1 Tuber calosporum
ACTTTATTCTTATTACGACCATCCGTTTATATCACCGACCGAAAGGTGATTCGAGAAACTTATCGCTAAGGAGCAGTCGCACGGGCTAGGAGTGAAAGGACTCAGCGTTCCTTAGGCGACATAAGGCTACGATACCTGAAGAGAGGTAAGACGAGCGGTACGTATCGTTACCTGTTGCAGTTAAAGGAGATAGTGTGCCTTGTCCAGCAGTCTAAGGATAGGTTTGTAACAGTAGTGTCTTGATACACGGTTCATGGCGGAGGAATGTGTCTTTATAGGCTTCTTCTCTGTAGGGTCTTCGAGTATTTGGTCTTCTTCAGCTGGGGTGTCTTCATAGATCCTTGATGGTGCATCTGCAAGGACATTGTCTTTGCCAGGTCTGTGTATGATATCGAAATCATAAGATTGCAGGAACATGCGCTATCTAGTTTGGCGGTAAGGTAAGTCAGTCTGTTTTAGGAAAAAGGATAGTGCCTTGTTGTCTGATACAATAGTGTACTTGGTGCCATATAGAATCGGATGGAAAGCCTCAATGGCATCCACAATCGCCAAAAGTTCCAATTCATGGACAGGGTAGTGCAGCTGACTTGTTGCAAACTTTCTGCTGTGGAATGCGGCAGGGTATGCTTTCTCAGGGGAGGGTCCTTGACCAACCCATGCTCCTGATCCAGCCTTAGTGGCGTCAGTAATGAGGTATATTGGATCAGCTGATGTCTCATATGAGATGGGGCGGAGCGGAATAGTCTCTTTGGCCACACGCTTAACCTGTTTGAAGGCTTCCTCATGCAGGGGTCGCCATTCAAACACATCTTGGGAAATTAGGTCTGAGAGGAGGGCAGTGGTGGATGCAAGGTGTGGAAGGAACTGTACATGATATATCACAACTCCAATAAAGGTGTGAACATCCTTTTTCGATTTTGGTGTGGGCTAGTCTTGGATGGATTAAATTTTTTCAGGGTTTGCATGAATTCCTTTCTCATCTATAACATGTCCTAGGAGTGAGAGTTTGGTGGCGAAGAATTTGCACTTGGCTGGCGATGCTTTGATTTGATGCTTCTTCATTCTTTCCAAGACTGATGTGATGTGCGAAATGTGGTCCTCAACTGTTTCTGAGTAGATTGTAATGTCATCCATGTATGCCCAAACGAAATTTCCAATAAATCCATCTAGGACAAACTCTATAACTCTCATTGCTGTAACAGGGGCGTTGGCATCTCCTTGCAGCATAACTCTGCATGCAAAGGATCCAAAGCGTGTCTTGCTGGTGTTGTATTTCTCGTCGCTGGAGAGAACTCGAATTTAGAAATACCAGTTAGCTAGGTCAATAGTGGATCTGAACTTTGCTCTGGCAACAGTTCTGAATATCATGGCTTGGTTGGGAATCGCTCCATGGTCCTTGATAGTAATAGCATTTCTGGGGACAAGGTCTGCAAGGAGTCTGATTTCGCTATTGGGTTTCAGCTTTAGGAATATGTTGAATGGGTTGTGTGCCTTACTTGGGTAAATGATTCCTTTAGCTTTCCAATCTTCGATTAATGCTCTGTATGCTGGCATAATCTTGTCGGGGAATGTGAAGAATCTCGGATTATGGTCCGAAATTGTGTCTTTCAGCTGGATGTGGTGGTAGACATCTCTCAGGGGTGGTAATTCAGCTGTCTTCTTGCCAGGGAATACTGTGGGAAACTCGGAAATGAAGTCACGGGCATCTGCTTCATTCATTGCTGAAAATCGTGCATGAGTTGCTTTCTTGTAGGTCAGGGTGATTCCTTTGTCAGGGAAGGTGATAATAGATTTTCCGCAATGTATAACATCATGGTGTGCAGTAAGGTAAGGCATTCCTAGAAAAATATCATAGTTGTCCAGGGAACAGACTAGGGCTTCAGAGATATCGCCGCTTTCTTTGTCAATCTGTATCACAGGCTTTGCAACATAGTTGATTGCTGAGCGTGATCCTTTTACTGCCATCTTCAGGTTGATAGGGGTCTCGAGCTCTCTGGTAGGCATTTGGTGGGTGGTGACAAACTTTCCTGATATCAAGTTGTCTCCTGTGGTTCCTGTATCGAATAGTGCCTTTGCTTTGTGGCCATTGACTGTGATGTATGCTTCGAGGGCTTAGGATTGAGTTCCACTAAGTCTTGCATGGTTTGTGGTAACTGTAACTGATTCCTTTGCATTGGGATCGTCTTCCTGGGTGTGGTATGTTCTTCTGACATTCTGGGGTCTCCTGGTTCCTCCAGGGCCTCCATTTCCTCGCTGCTGCAAGCTCCTATGCTTCTTCATCTCAAAGCAGTTATCGGAGTAGTGTCCATGTTTTCCACAATAGTAACAGTCATTCTCTCCTCTGCGCCGATCCTTCTCAGCCTGGGATACTCTTAGGTGCTGAGAGGTATTGTTGGAGAACCTTGGTTGATTTCACAGGGTGTTGTTCTGGGGGCGCTTGGGTGCTTGTTGGGAAACTGCATTAGAGGTTACATTTCCTTGACGATTTCCATAAAGTCCTGTAGAGTGGGCAATTGCATCTCGCTTTTCCACTATCTCCACTAGCTGGTCAAAGGAGTTATCGGAAGTGATGTGTAGTTTCACTTCTCGCTTGAGTTTGATATCCATGGCATCAAGGAGTCTCTGCTTCGCTGAATAGTCCGAAATTGTTCCAGGGGGGAGACTGTCTCTCAAGGTTTCAAGTCTGATTACAGTATCGGTAATCTGTGCTGTTTTTCCGCCGGTGGTTTGCTTGACTTGTAGCCACTTTTCATAGATGGTATCAGTGGATGTGGAAGGAAGGAAGTAGCCCTCGAATTTCTGTTTGAGTCCAGCAACGGTGTGGTCTCCTTGGGAAGCTTCATATTGGGTAAATTTATCGAGGGCTTCCTCTCTGCAATAGGCTCCATAGTATTGCAGGGCTTCCGGGGCATCGTCAGTTATGCCAAAGCTGGTGATATATCGATGGACTGTGTTGAACTATGAGTTGAATCTCAATTGGTCTCTATCTTTTCCTTCTCCTGTAAATGTAAATAGTGCTGGCCATTTAGGACGATTGTTTCCCTCTGGGGGGACTGACATGCCGATAGGTGCGGGGCTTGGATTGCTTGGTGGACTTGGTGGACTAGGTGGTCTTGGTGGGCTAGGTAAGTCCTCTGGTGCAGGGCTTGGTTCTCTTGGTAGACTAGGTGGTCTAGGTGGCGAAGCTGGGGGTGCTGGTCCTGGAGCGTCCTCTGGACCAGAATCTGATTCTGATTCTGAGCTTAGTTCTTTCTTGGATTGGACTTCTTAGTGGAGCTGTTCTTGGACTTGTTCTTGGACTTGGGCTTGGTCTTGGACTTGGTCTGGAGCTTGGGCTTGGGCGTGGTCTTCTTCTTCGCTGCTGCTGCTACCTACTGAAGATAGTTCTGAGTCCTCAGATGGTGGTGCAGGTGGGGGTACTGGCGCTTGACTTTGGGGTCCTAAGGAGGATGCTACCGATCCTCTGGTGAAGTGCCTTCTGGTATCTCTTGGAAGCGAAATGGTTTCTAGCTAGGGTGAGCTGGTCTCGCCAAGAGTCCGCTCAAGGCTGTAACCTACTCCCAAGTATCTCGAGAATCCCAGAGGGACTCTGAAGATACTATTAGGATAGGGGGGGGTAAGCGTCGATGGATAGGTCTTCAATAGACAAGGTAAAAGGTATGGAACTAATAGAGTGACCGTTCAACTTGTAGTATTAAAGATGATAGTCCTGTGAGGCTTTTTTGAGTCCGAATCCTTAAGGGATTGTAGGCTCTTTAAATACAAAAGATTGTAGCTAGGAAAACTAAACAAAAGCGCAAACATCCTGTCCAACAAACATGCTAACAGATGCAGCATACCAAGGTAACCATATTCCAAAAACAGAGGGTTAAAAGCGACAGGATGGGGCTAACAAAACAAGTAATGGAATCCAAACAGGAAGAAACAAGAGATCCCTACTACTATACAAATCCAGTAGGTATAGCAGGAGGATAGCGATACCCAAATAGGTAGAAGCAAGGAGGGGTAGTGATAAGCGGAACAAGGAAAGAATAACCAGTTAGGAAGTCATAACCAAGTAGGAAAGAACAACCAAATAGTAGCGCTTATCAGGTATAAACCCAAATAAGTAATAACCAACATCAAGTCAGTAGTAATAGTAGAAACATAATAGGATTCCGTTACAAAGGCCTTCTTGGAACAGGGAGGTATACTAGTACTGCAGGGTCAAGGTAGGCGAAGGGTGATCAGTCCTCTGCCGAAGATCAAAGGTAAACTTGAGTCTAGGTCAAAAAATGTAACCTACTCCCAAGTATCTCGAGAATCCCAAAGGGACTCTGAAGATACTATAAGGATAGGGGGAGAAGCGTCGATGGATAGGTCTTCAATAGACAAGGCAAAAGGTATGGTACTAATAGAGTGACCGTTCAACTTGTAGTATTAAAGATGATAGTCCTGTGAGGCTTGAGAGTCCGAATCCTTAAGGGATTGCAGGCTCTTTAAATACAAAAGATTGTAGTTAGGAAAACTAAACAATAGCGCAAACATCCTGTCCAACAACTTCTAACAGAGGGAGCATAACAAGGTAACTATATTCTAAAAACAGAGGGTTAAAAGCGACAGGATGGAGCTAACAAAACAAGTAATGGAATCCAAACAGAAAGGAACAAAAGATCGCTACTACTATACAAATCCAGGAGGTATAGCAGGAGGATAGCGATACCCAAATGGGTAGAAGCAAGGAGGGGTAGTGATAAGCGAAACAAGGAAAAATAACCAGTTAGGAAGTCATAACCAAGTTGGAAGGCACAACCAAATAGTAGCGCTTATCAGGTATAAACCCAAATAAGTAATAACCAACATCAAGTCAGTAGTAATAGTAGAAACATAGTAGGATTCCGTTACACTTAGTTTGTTTTGTTATTGGTTTCAAGTATCATTTGATACACTAGTTTGTTTTGTTATTAGTTTCAAGTATCTTTTGATACTTAGTTTGTTTTATATTGGGTTTCATGTATCAGGCTAATTCCCGATATGTTTTATGTTTTGTTTCATGTATCGGGATGATACATATTTTGTTTGCAGTACCGTTTAGGTGCATGAGGCATTTGTTTGATTGGAGGACTTTACAAGTGAAGCTTGGTTATGTCCGTTGATTGGAAATCAAATGGAAGAAGATGGAAAGCTTTGGAAAACCGAGATCATGTATTTAAAGACTGCCCCTCTGGAGCTTAGACAGGGCAGACTTCGACAGACAGAGTTTTCAATATACTTGGTTGAGCAGTTACTTCTTTTCAGTTCGCACGAAACCACAGCAAGTAAGTCTAGGACTTGGCAAAGCTGACGATATAGTAATCGATGGCTGTTAAACAACTTATCGAGATCTCCGGTAGTACCACTCACTTAAAGTCCCGACAGTTTGGGATCTGAGTCACTATTTTTATACCTTACTGAGACGCATTCCTCTTGGTGCCTGATACACCCAGAGAGGCATTACAAAAATGGCACAAGATGGGTATACATAATGGAAGAAACATAGAGAGCAGAGTCAACTTTGGCTTTACTTGGAATGAAAACTAACTGGGACTTAAGTGTGCCACAGAAACCGCCCCATATCATTTTGGATTGATGGCCGGAGTTGAAGGTTTCATCCACACAATCAGAGTGGTATTCCAACGAAGCCTCCCATGTAACTCATGGCCGAGCCCCAAACCCCGGTGTAGAAAATGTGGCCTCATCCGTCCACAGTATACGAAACCAGTCTTCGTAACCCCAGCCTAGTCGCTCGCCATACCATGCTACCCATATCGTTCCATTTACTGGCCGGACAGCGAATTTTCTCTGTAGCACCCTCCTATGGTAACCCTCTGATTCCATAGCCGTTTTCACCCTTTGAGGACAACAGGTATAACCCATCTCTAGGCATATCTCATCCTTGCTGAGACATCTTGTCCTCGAGTCGCGGGTGATGAAGGCTTCTAAGTGTCGTTTTTCTCCTTCATCAAGGATTGGTCGGCGGCCAGACTGCAAGCTATTTGATGGGGTGCCGTGCTCCTTTGTTTGCTGGTATATCTTTATTCCTTCATCAGTTTACCCTCTAACACTTTTGGAAAAGTCATTAATACTTACCTTTTGGCAGGTTCGGCGATCTATAGAGAGGTGTAGACCTATTTTCGTCTAGCTCTAATGTGCATCATCATGCAAGGTAATAATCCGAATTCTCTCATCCCCAGTTGTCTCCCGATGCCTCACACCCTGTGGGTTTCTCTCACAAACACCAGTTGGCTTCATAATTGACAATTGGATAGATTGATGATGTATTTTCAAGGGTATATTGTTTACAATTGTTCACTATGTGTTTACCCCTATTGCCTTCTTGAAATAGGCATCTTACCTTGGGGGCCGTAGGCCTCGTGTCACTGCGCCCGAAATACCCTTACACCCGTGTACATACCGTATCATAACTTGGATGGTTTAACCTGGGGATCTTGATAGAAATTACTTTTATTTTTTTATTTTTTCAGCCTCAATTCGCGAGCATTATAGCGACTGGAAAATATCCTTGAATTTATGCCTTATTGTTTAAATGACAAGGCGCTGTTTGGCATAAATGACGTTTTTGTGTGATAAACCCACTCAATCTCTAGTTTCGAAATCGCTGTTCATGTGGTTTCCCAGACTGTTGGGTTAGTGTGCATTGCCAAATACTTCAGGTAAATTGTCAATGTTCTACACAGCAACAAAAGAGAATATTACTAATTAGTGGCAGGGGTTAAATCCCTACTAAGTAAATAATATAATAGAAAGTGTTGACAGAATATTACCGGACCGCTAGGGTTTTCCAACCTGCAATTTAGAACCCTTTTCAACCGCTGTTTGGAAGCTGGGTGCAGCCAAACATACCAACCCGCTCAAACAGCGTTGTATCAAATAGCCTCTAAGAGGGTGGCCTGGACTACATATTAAATGCCGGTGGGTGACGAAAAGAAAACCTTAGCACTTAGGTACGGGTTTTTTGTGTCTCTTGCGGTACCTTCCCCATAGGTAATACAGTTAATACCCTGAGAGGAAAACAGCGTCCACAACAGAGTACCCTCCAAATTATAAAAAAAATGCAAAGGCCATCACGAATTCGGCAACTAATGGTTTAATTCAATCTATCAACAACAGCATCCCAGCGAAAAGCCCCAACAGATTCCCACAATTCCATCTAACCCAAATACAACTTTTCCAGGGAATCACTCACACACCCAAATAAAGGATGAAAGCTTCCCAGGGTGATGATAGATCCAGAAGCCACTACCTTACAAGCGGTTGTAGCACCATCTCTAGTCATTTCATCCAAACACTAGAGAAGGGAGAAGAGGAACGATGTTGAGGTAGGTTGAGGCAGGTAGGGGTTTTGACAGGTGACAATGGTCTTCGGTAGACCTTTTTTAGACTCGAAAGAACCCAACGGACAGTTCTAAAACGCGACGGTTCCACTATTCTCGGAGTTTATCCTCGACCACCCATGTCTTTTGTGGGGGCGCCTGGGGATCTCAATCGTAGCCAGTCATCCCGACCTGACTTGCAAAAGCCGTAGAGACGCTTCTAACATCGTCGTCTAAATCTCCGCGCCTCCCTAGCCCAACACCAACTCCTCCAACACTGCTGCCTCCATAAACACTCCCTTCCACCCCGGTTTTATATCCTCCGCTCAAATCCATCCCCATACCCATTCCAGACCCTGCCCTGCCACTCTCAACATATCTCTTCAATCTATCACTCTGGCTCAGGCTTGTCGACTTTCCCCCAATTGCGCTACTACCGGCAACTGAATTCGCGGAGGAGCCTAATGGAACACCCCCACCGCCGGTGACAGAACTAGCACCTGCGATTGATAGCACATCTGCCTCGCTAGGCGCAGTTGTAGATGGCGCAGCGCCGCGGGAAAGAGCGGGCCAATCACCCACAGCGAACCCTCTAAACATTGGTGGAAAAGCGCTAGTAACCGCGACGGAATGGACAGAGCTAACGTCATCGGGTATATAGCCTATCACACTTCCAGAGTCGTTGTACTCGGGCTGCCTGGCTGGAGACTTGATGGGGTTCGGAGCATTTGTAGCGGCTGGGCCAATACCTCCCGGGAGCCTTGAGCCGGTAGGGACGCCTCCATTGGGAGCGGGTTGGTATGCCATCTGGTAGCGTTGGGGACCGCTATAGGTCTGCCTCGGTTTCGAAAATTGAATCAGGGAAACCTGAAGATTGCTCAATGGTCCTTCAACCAGACAATTTTTATCCTTATAGTGGAGCAAAAGATAATGCCACAAGGGATGCTTCGATAAAACTTTCGGATTCCCAAGGATGACTACCCCAAATTTAGCTCTCGTCAAAGCCACGTTAAGGCGCCTAGGGTCGTTCAAAAATCCAATCCCTTGGTGGTCGTTAGATCTAACACAGGAGAGAACAATGTAATCCTTTTCTCTGCCCTGGAACGCATCAACGGAGGCAACCTCGATTTCTTTGTAAAGCTCTTTGCGCAAGGCCCCATTGGTCTGCATGGAAGAGACGATGTACGAGCGCTGGCCTTCGTAAGGTGTGATGATACCAATCTGGAATGGCAATACGCCGGCCTTGAAAAAGCGAGTGATAATTTTCTCACAAGCGGAGGCTTCGGTACGATTCAGATAACTAGTTCCACTAGCAGAAATCTCTTCGTTACCCAAATTGCTCCAAAACATCATTGGTGTATCTGCTACTGGCCACGGAAAGTCAACATTTCTCCTCAATCTCTCCTGAGTAGTAACACCGTTTTGCAAGCTCCCTTCATAGAACATATTGCTGGGGAATTCCGACAGACAGGGGTGCATTCGGTATTGGACATTCAATCTGATAGGAGCGCATCCCAAGATTACCAGGCGTTCAAAGAGAGACTGGTGTAGACCAGCACTGGCTGCTTTCTTGTTCATAATAACCGGACCAAGCTGCTGATGGTCACCGACTAGAACAACTTGCTTACATCCAAGAACCAAAGGGATCATGCATTCTGGTTCAGCGGCCTGAGTGCTCTCGTCAATAAGTACAGTTCGGAATTTCAGCTTCGCAAGTCTAGGGTCACCGGCGCCAACACAGGTACAACAGATCACATCGGCGTTTGTTAATATCTCTCGTTCGGCATTGCGGGTAAGATGTTTGAACTTCTTTTCATCTTGTGAAGAAAGTTCACCTAGCTCGTTCTTCAATTGTCCAAGCTTGACGAGTTCTACATTAGTATCATTCAAGCGGACCTGCTCATGCAGAGAAAGGAACGAAACAGGCGAATCGACATCTTCACGGGACTTTGCCGTAAGACGGACAACCTTTAATCCGGTACGATGTATCTTCTCAGTTAATTGGTCCACAGCGACGTTCGAGGGCGCACAGACAAGGACTTGACCAACGTTTGTCTTGGCAAGATGGTATACGATTGTTGCCGAGGTGACTGTTTTTCCTGTTCCCGGAGGTCCTTGAATAAGGGAGAGTGGCTTAGACAACACACTCTTGACCGCATGAACCTGGCTCACGTTCAATTCCGGAAGACCAGGCACAGAAAATCGTCTCGGCATGCTGGTTTTAAGAGGGGCAGCCGCAACAGCGTGGCCAAGTAGGCGATGGTAAATATATCCACTAACACTCATCTCGTCCACCGCAAAGCTCTTCATTGCCAGCTGCATCCTGTCAAAACTCGTAGCTTTCCAAACGTAATCAGCACAGAATGCATGGGTACACTCCGTGGGTACAGATTTATCCCCTCCGTTGCGCCGAAGCTCAAGGGTGACCTCGTCGCTCTGGTTATTCGGAATCTTAATAACATAGCCGACACCCTCCCAGTGAGGCCTGAGCTCGCCTATGTAACGTAGGCGCATCTCGTCCCCGACAGCAAGCTTAACGTCGCCAAGCTCAAGTTTGGGAAGAACGAAGGATGCCAAATGCTTGTTATTCAAACCTAAGTCCCAGCGCACAATCAAGTTATCCTGGCTCTGAGATTCCTTCAGTTTGCGGTCGTAGTCCGCCTCGATCTTGACGAGAGGGCCGAAAACATTCTGATACTGGTATGCATCATCATAACGGAGCAAGACCGGCGCGGGTTCGTCATCGGCGCCGGCGCCCTTCTCCAAATCGGCAACTGTAGCACTAGCGTTATCTTTCCAAAGTTCCTCTAATTTGCCAATCATTTGAATTGGTAGATGACGGGCCCGCAATTGTTCAGCATCAGTAGGAGTCGACACGAGCCACGGGAGGAACGATCGGTCCTCGATCAAGGGCTGCCAGCGAGAGGTGTCCCAGTTCATATCTTTATTAGACGACATAGCCGCACATGGCTGCCGGCATAAAAGAACAACAACGGTATCCGACTTTGCAGGTATGAACCCGAGCAGGAAGACATTTTTAGTCCCACAGTTGTAACACTCAAGAGTCGTGTCGCCAAGAGACGATTGGGGGTGAAGTGACACTTCCTAAAGGAAAACATCAGCATATAAGGGAACAAGTGCGAGAAGAGTAGTGGTTTCACCTTGTGGCGAGCACGAACAAGATGATTGATAATGTGAGACGAGGCGGTGTTACCCCTAGCACTGCAAAACCATTTATTGCAAGCTAGACATTTCACCACACAGGAGGGTGAATGGATCCCACAATATCTATAAATCATATCAGTATACATTGAGATACGAACGCCGGACGGGGGTGACAAACGCGCAAGCGTGTGCAGGCAGCTCAGTCTCAACATCCCTTGAATCATTAATTCCAAGCCCGTCTGTTTCTTCTCCGTAATTTCTATCGCCAACAGCAGAACGGCCGACGGGAACACTAGCTAGACTCAACGTCTCATCAACAGTTTCCTCATCGTCATCGTGGCGTCGAGCCTTAAGATCATAGACAGAGGCAGTATCAATAGTTGATGCGGTATCATCAAAATGATTTCCTACAATGAAATACAATAAGTTATCATTTGCTCTGTTACGTGCGCAAAATTCTTTGGGCTGTATAGGTGGGGAAGGACGGTGTAATACCCAGATGCGTGTAGACACCGTCCATATTGAAATGTTGGCAAGATTGTTCAAATCAAAGTGGGGATGACCGGTGCAGATTTTGCCCCACGTCCGGGGAAAGCTTTGACTGTGTTGCCGTGGTTCGGAGCAAGAGAGTCTTGACGAATGGCTTGAGTTCCTACAGGGAGTGGTAAGGTGTATGGAGCGCTGGTTGTCGGATTTTCTGGAGGAATGTGGCAGGTGGGAGCTGAAGGTAAAATTCTGCGTACTGCAAGAGACTGCCTGACGAAGGCAACCCTCTTAGCTCTCTCTCAGGACTCCAGCGGCGAGCATAGTTACCCGGCTCTGTGCCACATAATAATTTATGAGACCTCTGTCACCTCAATTCACCTACCAAATAGAAAGAGCCGGGAAGAGGAACTCCCACAACCTTTGATCATGGTAAGTCCTAATTCCTCTGGACTTTTATAACAATAATAATTCCTAATTAGAACTATCTCTAGATTAGAAGAAACGCCCGGGAGAGGTTTGTCCAACGCTCAATTCTTCCCCTCGAGTTCCACCGGAACCCCCCCACTAAGTTTGTTTTTGATATATCACAGGCGCGATTTTATCTATCGCAAGCAGCTTGAACTCCAAAATGCTCAAGTCTCCGAGAAAAGATCGAAACTAAAGGCTGCTCTTGCCAGTGGAAAGGTCCGTTCCCAATGTTCAAATAAATCAAACCTACTCGTTTTACAAAGGCCACCTCCTAACTGCAAGTCAACCCTCTAGCCACTCCCGAAAGAAATAGCAGACGATGTCCAACTTCGGAAAGACTTTAAATATGACGAATCCCGAGAAGCAGATGGTGACGAGGCAGCCCAGATCGACGACGAATACGCAACACTCTCGGGCATCGTGGACCCCAAGATCTTGATCACCACCTCCCGCGACCCCTCATCTCGCCTTCTTCAATTCTCCAAGGAAATCCGCCTCCTCCTGCCCAACAGCATCCGACTAAACCGTGGTAACGCTGTCCTATCCATCCTCTGCGCCTCCTGTTTGTCAACCAGTACCTCCGACATGATCCTCCTGCACGAGCACAGAGGTACTCCCACTTCTCTCACGATATCCCACTTCCCGCATGGCCCTACTGCGCTATTCTCGCTGCATAACGTTGTCTTGCGCCATGATATTCCAAATTCTAACAGGGGGACTGTAAGCGAGAGTTACCCACATTTGATCTTCGAGGGGTTCTCCACGCCGCTGGGGAAGCGGGTCGTTACAATACTGAAGCATCTTTTCCCGCCAAGGGAAGCAGGGAGGGCGAAGGAGGGGAGTAGGGTCGTTACCTTCGCTTTGACTGAGGGGGATTACATATCCGTTCGCCATCATGTGTATGTCCGGACGGGGTATAATTCGGTTGAATTGGCGGAGGTAGGACCTAGGATGGAAATGAAGGTTCGTTGTTTGTGTCATGTTCTCGGTTCGCAGTACGGTTACAGGTACTGACAACACCTCTAGCTCTTCGAACTACGCTTAGGAACGGTGGAAAACAAAGACGCTGATTACGAATGGAGATTGTCTAGTTATACAAGGTATATCGCATCCCACTTCTGGTGTCCGAACCTAATCACTAACTTAACTGCTTCTTACCAAATAGGACTGCGAGAAAGAGAGATCTTCTGTGAAGTTTCCTTTTCATGGGCTTGACTCCCGAGTTTTGTTTCCATACAAAAATTTCTCAACTGTAATATATTTCAAACCTCAATGAGAAAAGGGTGATCAACCCCAATATGCCTTCGCCCTCCGCAGATACCACCTCGTAGGGCCCATATCGCCCTCTAGAGCCTTCATCGTCGACTCGGCTCCTTGGACCATGATCATTTGGGTGACCTAGAGATCACCCCTGAGTTCACCAAACTGGCCTTTCAGTTCATGAAACTGATCTTTCGGTTCACCGAACTTATCACTGAATCCGTACGATTAATCTTTTAGTCCGTATAGTTCTCCGTTAAGTTCGTCCTTAACATTTTGAAGTCCGTGGGTTTCGAAGGCGGCCCCAGTGGCAAAGGCACTCGCAGCAAGGGTTTCGTGTGCATAAATCCAGCATGAAATGCTTAGCTAGCAAGAAGTTGATATACGTAGCAATCCCCACCGACTTCCGGAACAAAAACTACCAATAATTTGTTTTCAATGTGTAGAAGCCACTTGCTAGGGTTTCGGCTAGACTTCTGTCGCGGTGGAGTGTGAAAGAGTATGGTACTTGTACGGTAAGTGTGGAGGGGCATGTATGGTTCAGTATCAGTCCAAGCAGACAGAAACCAACCTATACGGTATCGCTGCGTCAAGCCACGGTTATGATACCTGCAATCCAGGGTTAGGGCTGTTCCCCCAAAAACCCATGTGCTGGTGCACTGGTACTTATAACTGTGAGTGATGCAACCATGGTTGAGAGGCAGTTTCCAGTAACGCATCTCGTGATATCGAGGTTGAGCACTTCTATGCGTTCTTGTTGCTTTTAAGCTGCAGTACGTACGCATGGAATATGAGGTTAGGCACTTTTGTGCGTTCTCACGGAATTGGCAGGGTTGGGAAAGTGATAGGTACGAGTACTTGTACTATGCTCGAGTAATGATTGTGTGCTCCCAGGTCGACCAGTGCGATATAATAATTTATGGTAATAATTATGGTAACAAGAATATTCCATAGTTTGATGCAACGTTGTTGAGGCTCTTACAGAGAGCGTGATGCCAGCCTCAAACCAACTGCTGCCCCATCAATTCTATTATTCAGCCAATGACGGGTTCTTTGCTGCCCCGCCTCTTCCTTCTCCCTCGTCTCATAGATAACGAGCAACAATTGCAATCTTCGCTCTCCACCTTTCCTCCTTTGTCTCGCTTGCCCACTCCAACCGAAATCACAGCCTTGCCGTTTTCAAACAATCAACGTTTATAAACTCCACACTTCTAAAGAGCCACCCTCGCGTGTTTCTGCTGAGGTGCTGGAGTGATTGTTGACATTCTACCCAGCCATCTATCGCATAGACCTGCAAACCATCAACTCCTCACTTAATCGCTGCTTCGTCCGATATATTTTAGAACGTCCACTCTTCGAGAGCTTACCTGGAAAGCTTTGCACTGCCCGTCCCGCGCTTTACAATGGCTGCTTTGACAATAGATGAGCTGGATCAGCATGTTCGCATGTTTTATGAGGGAACAGGCTCAGATGTCAGCTCTTAGCCTCCACTGCTTTTAATATGTTGTTTCGCTGACTTTTCCGTTAGAGGAAAAACGCACAGCTTGTTCTCAACCAGGTATGTATCTCTGGAAACTGGTAAGTGTTTACTATCAGCTCCTCAAATACTGAATACGGTTTCTAGTTCAGCGAGAGTCCAGATTCATGGACTATGGTGGATAAGATGCTGGAATCGGCAAATTACCCTGAAACAAAATGTATTTTTGATACTGAGTTTATGCTCGATCGCTGTGTCTTGACTGACGTTTTTAGTTCTTGGACTGCGGGTACTAGACCAAGTCATCCAGACACGGTGGAAAGTGCTACCAAAAGAACAGAGACAGGGTACGGACTGCCTGAACAAAGGACCTTCTCAGAATCAAGACTCACAGTGAGCCCTAGGTATCCGGAATTTTGTCGTTGGGTTCATCATCCAGGAGTCCTCCACTCCCCAGAGTCTGCATCAGAAAAGAATATTGATCAACAAGCTGAATCTGGTTCTAGTGTCAATACTGAAGCAGGATTGGCCTCATGACTGGCCCGATTTTATCAATGAAATTATTAGCTCTTGTCGGAGCAATCTCTCTATCTGCGAAAATAATATGGCCATTCTGAGACTTCTTTCAGAAGAGGTGTTCGATTTTTCAGCGGAACAGATGACACAGTCTAAGACTAAGAATCTTAAAACGACTATGTGCCAGGAGTTCTCCTCAATTTTCCAGCTCTGTTCGGAGGTTTTACAGATGGCGGAACAACCAAGTCTCGTGAAAGCAACTTTGGAAACTCTTCTTCGTTTTCTTAACTGGATTCCTCTGGGCTATATATTCGAAACACCTATTATCGAGACTCTACGTACCCGCTTCTTGGAACAGCCCGATTTCCGCAATGTGACAATGAAGTGTTTGACTGAGATCGGTGGTCTTCAGGTTAATCAATTTCAGTATGACGAGAAACTGGTTGAGATGTTTACGAACGTCATGACAACGGTTTCTAAGATTGTTCCTTTATCAACCGATCTCCGGTTTGTTTATCCATCTAGCAATACTAGAGATCAGGAGTTCATTCAAAATTTGGCCCTGTTCATCTGCAATTTTTTCACTCCCCACCTCAAGGTATTTATATCGTTAATCTATAGACTATAGCGTGGTATATAGCTTACTCGTCTCTGGATTTTTAGCTTGTTGAGGGCCTACCGAATAAAGATTACCTTACCCATTCTCATTTTTACCTTATCCGGATATCCCAAATCGAGGATCGCGAGATTTTCAAGATCTGCCTTGAATACTGGAATAAGCTCGTCCAAGAGCTATATGAAGAGATGCAATCGCTGCCGATTACGGACATCACTCCTCTCATTAGCATGGCTCAAATCGGGGTCACCGGGCTTGCTAGTGGGGGAGGCGCTATTCATCCTAACCATCATGCCAATTTCCCACTCAGGAAGCATATGTACGCTGAAGTTTTGTCAAACTTAAGGCAGGTGATGATTGAGGGAATGGTTAGGCCTGAAGAGGTAAGTTGATATATACACTTTGTGGTGAAGCAGGTCTCCGTGGATCGCGCTGATCGTTTTACAGGTTTTAATTGTGGAGAACGATGAAGGGGAGATCGTTCGTGAGTTTGTCAAGGAGGGTGACACTATACAACTCTACAAAGCTACCAGAGAGTGCTTGGTCTACCTTACGCATTTGGATGTTGTTGACACGGAAAATATCATGTCCGAGAAGCTTGCTAAACAGGTTGATGGCTCTGAATGGTCATGGGCTAATTGCAATACTCTCTGTTGGGCTATTGGGTCGATATCTGGAGCTATGAATGAAGAAACAGAGAAGAGGTTTCTGGTTACAGTAATTAAGGATTTGCTTGGCCTCACTGAAATGAAGAGGGGGAAGGATAACAAAGCCGTCGTTGCTTCCAATATTATGTACATCGTGGGCCAGTACCCTCGATTCTTGAAAGCCCATTGGAAATTCCTAAAGACTGTTGTCAATAAACTTTTTGAGTTTATGCATGAGACGCACGAAGGTAAGCTCTCCCCCCACTTGATTTTATCTATCTAACCCTGTTTAGGTGTCCAGGACATGGCATGCGATACCTTTATTAAAATTGCTCAAAAATGCAGACGCCACTTTGTTGCTCTACAACCAGGAGAGTCGGAGCCATTTATCGATGAAATAGTACGGACAATGCAGGCCATCACGCGGGACCTGTCACCACAGCAGGTTCATACCTTTTATGAGGCATGTGGCTACATGATTAGTGCACAAGGCCAGACGGGAATACAAGAGCGCTTGATTCAAGATTTGATGGCACTCCCCAATCAGGCTGTAAGTTCTAACATTTTTTATCTTTGTTTCGGGCGCTCGACTAACTAGCTATCTAGTGGGACGCTATTATCCAAGAAGCCACCTCAAACCTCAGTATCCTGGATAACAATGAGACAGTCAAGATTATTGGCAACATCATGAAAACTAATGTATCGGCTTGCACCTCAATTGGAAGTTACTTCTATCCTCAGATTGCCCGCATCTTTATGGATATGCTGTCGATGTATCGATTTGTTAGCGGGATGGTCTCTGAGGGGGTAGCACGAGAAGGCAGGTGTTCGGGTCGGCCCCGTGAGACTTAGCTAACCAATTTTAGGTCCTGTGGCGCCAAAGATGCCCCGTATCCGTGGCTTGCGTACCGTGAAGAAGGAGATTCTAAAACTTATTGATACCTATGTCCAGAAGGCAGATAACTTGGAAGCGGTGAACAACAACATGGTTCCACCTCTCTTGGACGCCGTACTTGTTGACTATAATCGCAACGTTCCGGATGCCCGTGATGCTGAGGTTTTGAATGTCATGTCAACGATCATCAGCAAGCTACATGGCCTAATGGAGGACAAAATCCCAATCATCATGGAGAATGTTTTCGAATGTACCTTGGAAATGATCAACAAGGACTTTTCGGAATATCCAGAGCATAGAGTGGAATTTTTTAAACTGCTCCGCGCAATCAATCTTAACTGCTTTAATGGTGAGTCATACTAGGCGAATTCCCAATGAAGTATTTTAACTAATTGAACTTGTATTGTAGCCTTGCTCAAACTCGATAATCGCCAATTTAAGTTTGTTATTGACGCATGTCTTTGGGCTAGTAAGCACGATAACCGTGAGGTCGAGGCTGCCGGCTTGAATATGTGCATCGAATTGATCAACAACATTGCCGACACAAATCCAGAGACCTCCAGCGCATTTTTCCAGCAATTCTTCATTCCCATACTACAAGACATCTTCTTTGTCCTCACGGATACTGACCATAAAGCCGGTTTGTATACCGTTTGCTACTATTTTGGATGGGGGTAGAAGTTAACTCTCTGTTAGGATTCAAGCTTCAGGCGTTGCTTTTGTCCAGGATGTTCTACTTTGTGGACTCCGGCAAGGTCCATGCCCCTCTTTACACACCTGATCAAGCCCCGGCTGGTACGCCCAACTCGGAGTTCCTTAGAGAATATGTTGCTGGACTTCTTCGGACGGCCTTTTCTCACCTTCAGCCGTAAGTATTATAGCATTTATCATGGATTTTTGTCATTTTCTGATACGGCAACATTTCCTAGGGTCCAAATCAAGACATTCGTGGATGGCTTGTTCGCTTTGAACAATGACCTCCCCAAATTCAAACTTAATCTTCGCGATTTCTTGATCCAGTTGAAGGAATTCTCCACGAGCGATAATACGTATCTTTTCGCAGAGGACCGAGAAATTGCAGCTGAGGAAGCTAGGAAGGCCGAGAGGGAGAAAGCAGCAAAGGTTGGTGGTTTAATAAAGCCAAGCGAAATGGATGATCACGATGTTGAGCTGTGACTCGCGGATGGGAAAAACGATCTTCCGCTGTCTGATCCTGGTCGAGTTGTCTTTAATCCTGCTAGTAGTACCGGTAATTGGGCTGAGGGTTGGTGGTGGGAGTGAATACAATTAGACAGTGCAATTATTCGCCATTCCTATATCTAGTTTCCGGTCTTTTGCTGTCTGTTTGCTATTCAATGTTCACTCTGTTGTCAAGCCCTCTGAGGGCGTAAGCGTTGGCAGGGTTAGCAACATGTTTCATTCATAGTTTTTTTGTCAATGGCCGAAGGGGATGCTCGGTGTAAGCGAGGGCGGCAAAGGTAGAACGTGGTATTATTAAATTACGGGTTTACGGCTCCGGTTTTGTCCATCTTCCGCCAACCCATTGCTTAATCACTCGGAGAGATATGGTGAGAAATGCACCCCGAGATGTACTCGAGTAGTAGATCGCATGCACATCTGCTGGGCAAGGGCAGGACGGGAGCTTAGCAAATTTGACGGAGGCCTAGGGTAGTTCTTTTGCGTTAAATAAGTGTAACCCCCGCTGGATGCGAACGAGGCCCCACTGGATGTGCGGGGGGGTAGGGTAAAAACCACCATCTAGGCTTACCTACAGAAATACAGCGCTCGCTAGTGCTTGAATGAGTTGGGGTGTTGGGAAGAGGTGAGGTGCCGCTGGGGGTGACCACCCTTAACGCAGTTGCTACTCTCCCAGGGAGGGCAAATACGGCCCAAGAACTCATGATATGCGATATCGGTAAAAGCACTGAAAATGGCTGCTCTCTGGAGTGGAGTTTTTGTTCCATGATTGCTTTGATAGTCCATGATATGACATGGGCTTTATAATAGTAGTACCTGTCCACCCGCTGCCACACTGCCGCACACAGCGTCCTAACTTCACTTAGGGGCTATTGGGGCCTCTATATTTTCCTATTTCGGGAGAGTGGATGGCTGTACCGAGAGATATCATT
This sequence comes from Tuber calosporum, assembly GCA_003316355.1. NCBI lineage: Eukaryota > Fungi > Ascomycota > Pezizomycetes > Pezizales > Tuberaceae > Tuber > Tuber calosporum. Next base: position 19,012 of record QFET01002468.1, read on the forward strand.
GAAGGTATGCGGAATGCAATGCACGATACACGGGAGATATCACGAATCTTTGAGCGCAATTTATGTTTTATTGGATGATTAATAGGCGGAAGCAACCAAATCCGCGATCGGCATCGGAGACATCACGCCGAGCAATCCTCGACGAAACGCCGGGTACGGTACTGTGCCAATGGAAGGGCTTGCGTCTGTTGGCTCTGGGCCACGCTATGATCCCAAAGAGAGACCAAAGTGCGTGGCTATGAGATCTCATGTTATGTTACCTCCCTACCGTATCTAGCTCCCAAAGTACAGTAGTTCAACTCCAGTAGCGTCCAAGAACAAGCCACACTCCGGCGATCGAAGGCCGAACTGGGCAACAGTGAGCAACTCACCGGGGCAAATATATATTTTCCAGAAAGCAATCTGCAAACACTGGTTGGTGTTTGGTAAGCTCGAGTTGCCCGCGCTCAGAGGGGTGGCCGGGGTTGCAGAAGTGGGGACTGGGGAATACTCGAGCAGTTAGTTTTTTTGGTGTATCATATACATGTACCCCCGGAAGTATTTTGAAGGAGCCTTATATTCAATCTTACTTTAGTAGCCTAATGCTGACATACAAACACACACACAGACCGGCAAGTACCCGGTGGGAGAGCAATGTAAGTACTTGTACCAAATTATTTCTTGCCTATCACAGCCTCGTTCGAGGGGACCACCGTATGTCCGACTTGGCTAGGATCAGCAACCCGAGTGACTTATCGTGATGGCAAATTGCGTGCCCGACAGCGTGGCTGGGTTCTGGCCCAGCTTTCTAATATTATGCAGAGTATCCTTTATCATCATGGATTGTGCGATTCCGTGTGAAGAGAGTCCAAAAGGGGACACCCGGAAAGTGTCGTGTCCCAATTATGATACTCCCTCCCCAAACACACCCACGTATGACTCCAACTCTGAGCATAGTTTTGAATGGTGAAATTTCCAGATAACCTCTAGGGGGGAAGTTGGGATCAGTTGTGGTTATTAGAGTGCCGATCTGAACTTATCCCTTTTACTACTAGTAGTTATTCATACCTGAATTGTTTTTTTCTTTGTTTTTGTTGTTTTTTTAGGGAAGTATAGTCAACGTATGATGGCGCAAGGCGATCGGTGGTAGAAGTCTGGTTTAGTGGTGAATGGCTATTCTCATAGGCCGATCCACACATTTTCGTGCTAGAGGGTCTGTATATTTAGTTGAAGTTTAAGATCGGTGAAGGCAAACGAACCTCTGTTTTTTCTCTTTCTTTCTTTTCTTTTCTGGTACCCCCGGATAGCGGGTCTCACCCCGAGGTGTGTGTTCGGGGGCCCGGCTTACCCCCTCCCCGTAGCAGGACTAACTTCAGCATACAGCTTTACTGACGAAGGCTAACATTTTCAATATCTCAGTCCCCGTGGGGTAGGATTTGTTGCTTTCCCTGCACCACATGATGTGTCATTCGATGATACGATACGAGTAACTCATTACGGGGGGATTGGGTTCCTGCTAATTACACTAGGGTTAGTTAGTTCTTGACACCTTAGACATTGCGCTATCTAGCTATTTCACGTAACGTTACTATGGGAACGGATACTTATCCTACTGGGAGGTAGATTTGGATCTTTTTGCCAAGGTTAAGGATAACGGTGTTGCTTCAGTAAACGTTGGATGAATTACAGGGGTAGATGAATCCTCGGGAGAGAGGTTGTAAAAACTGGTTACTGATGGATAGCTGACCACAGGTTTCTCTGGTGTGAAAAGGTGAGGCCGCAACTGGAATATCGATGGTGGGGTGAAGAAAGTTGGTTAGCTGTGAGTAAGTTAGGGTTTGGAGGGTTGTGTATTATAGAAACAAGGCTGGGGCCCATCAGACACCGTCGAGTTGTCAAGTGTATAATAGAAGAGCAACAAGATTCCATATCTATGGCTTATGGTAGTCTTATCTAGAGCATTGCGTCCGACTTTAAGTCGGGCATCACGAGTCTGTGGGGGGTCTAGAGCTGGGGTAGGGGGTCACCGACGAGCGATAGCAAATGACGCATATATCATACCAGTTGGGTAGGGTTTTATTAATATTTTTTTTATATATACAGTCAGGTCTAATGGCTACTGCGCTGCTGCTTCAACAGACTCACTGGGGGTTGCACTCGCCTCAGGAAGAACTGGTGGAGGTCCGAGAATAGTATCCTGGATGGCGACAATACAGCCTTTCGGACCAGGCACAGGACCTACGGGGATCGATAAGCGTTCGGAAGAGAACTTATTCCGGGGTTCCTACTTACCAAATAGAAGGATAGTTCCCAATTCCTTATCTATCTTCAGGACTTGAACATGCGGTCTCGTGACTTGATGGCCACCCATTCTTCCAGCCATTCGCTTCCCAGGATAGACACGGGAACCGCCACCCTGGGATTGGCCAGCCGAACCCATGGCTCTGTGGGTCAAGGAATTGCCATGGGAAGCAGGTTGACCACTGAAACCGTGACGTTTCATACCCTATCGACAAATTAGCCAATATTCTCATCAAGTTTCGACATTTGGTAAGGCATACTCCCGCAAACCCATGACCTCTGCAATTGGCTTTAACATCAACATATTGACCCTCAATGAAGAAATCGGCAGCAAGGGTAGTCCCCGGCTCCAACAACCCTGTTTCATCCTTAACTCGGAATTCTCGTAGGTGTTCTTTGGGCGCTACACGGGCCACTTCGAAGTGGCCCAACATTGGCCTAGTTACATTCTTTGGGCTTCTCAAGCCGGATCCAACCTGAACCGCCCAATACCCATGCTTTTGGCGGGTTTTAACTGCCGTGACTTGAACTCGCTCAAGTTGTAGGACGGTGCAGGCGACTCGCCTACCGTTGGGCTTGAAGATGGCTGTCATTCCCTTTTTAACAGCTAGGACTCCGGGTCGAGTGGCCAGTCGCTTGCGCTCGAGAGCGGCTGCCTTGGAACCATCGAGAAGTTCGGGGGAGCCTGAGGAGGAGATTCTTTTTGGACGATTACCGAAGGCATTTAGGACAGTAGTGGTGAAAGGCCGGAAACAGTTTGCGGGCCGGAGGGGTTGGGCCGGCCGGAGGGGGCACGACTTTCCCCATAGCTGCCGCAAATAAGGTGTTAAAGATATCTTTGGCGGCATTGCTGGGGAATTTGAGGAGCTGAATGTGGGGAGAAATGATTGAGGAAGGTCGCTGTGGCTAGAAAACACGGTCAAACACGTGCTGTGGCACTAAGTGGGGTGTGGCTAGAAAAGTTGGCGGGGCAACGTAAGCCTCATCTGATTTAACAACGGTTTCCTTCTTTATCATCTTCCCTGACATTACGCTCCCTTTTCTCCCTCTTCCTAAAGAACCTTCGACAGCACTCTCGCTCTATTTTGACAAACTTTTAATCTGGACTATCGGTTGAAACTGCACGATGGGTTCAGAACAGCCGGAAAAGGTTTCAACGGTAGAGCCTGTAAGTGTCACTTGTTGCTATCCTCGTCAACCCCAACTTAGCGAGCTTCTACTGATGCTCTATAGGCCGGGGATGCTCCTGTTTCAGTACCAAAGGAAGCTGGGGAGACCGCAGTTGCTGAGCCAACACCAGCCACTATTTCTTCTACAAACCCAGTGCCAGGTGCCAACACTTCCGCAGTTCCTGAATCTAGTGTTGAAACCCCACCGCCAAAACCGCCACGCCCATTGTCTCCTCAACAGCAGGCTCAAGCTACTCTCCAAGAGGCTTTCCCCTCTATAGATGCTGTCGTTGTCAAAGCAGTTCTTGTCGCCTCGGGCGGCCAGATTGAACCGGCATTCACCGCCTTGTTGAGTAAGTCGAATCCTCGAAATCGTTAAATGCCATATATACTAAGCCTTCAACAGCTATGAGTGACCCCACTTTCGTAGAGGAGACCCCTCCTCCTCCACAGCCTCCTCGCCCTACCCAACGTGTTGAGATAAAACAGGTTTGATCATTTCTATCGCGGCCCTATAGAGATTCTAACTTGTACTAGCCGTATGCGGATCGCCCCGAGCGTCGCCAAGGCCCTGGTGGCCTCACACCATCGCCATATATAACTTCTACCCCACAAACTCAACTTGAGGCAGACGAAATTTATGCTAGACAATTGGCAGATCAATTCGGTGCGCCTAGGAGAGCTGGAACTGGCAGGCCTCATCCTGGTGCTGGTACAGCTCTAGATCCAGAATATGAGAGAGGCCGAAGAACAGGAAGATTGCACGATCCAGATTCCGACTACGACTCGGACAAGGAGCATTCGTTCCTTGATGGTTTGTACTATCGGGTTCCTAATGTATGATTTTCCCCTGCTAACAGACTCAGACGACCTTCCGGTTATTAAGGAAAACCTCCGTAAAGGCTTTCTTGAAACCCAAAGCAAAGTCAATTCCTGGATCTCTGATATTAAAAAGAGACTGGATGGCGACTCTCCCGAGGTGTCTCCCTCTAGCTCCGCAAGGCCTAGTGGCCAGTATGCTAGGGGCGGGAGTCGAACTGGTACTGAAGTCGAAAACCCCCGGAGGAGTTCGAGAGACGGGGGATACGACTCTGATCCCCGGATTCTAAGTGACGATTTCACGCACCTTGAGCTGAGGGACAATTCTGTTCAAAGTATGAGATATTCCTTAGCAATTTAGGGGACGATGTGGGTTTATTATGTTCCGTTACTAATAACATATAGCTCCACAACCTCGCCGTCCCAGGGCCAACCCTGGATTATTTCAATCTCCAAACAAGCCCACTGGTCGCAAGGTATCATTTGATGATCGCCCAGTTACTATTTCTGATGATGATATGTATCGTCCGCCACACCCTCCTCGCTCCGCGTCAGCTGGTGCGCCAGCTCGACAAACATCTTCTCCACCTAGCAAATGGGAGCCTTTGAAGAGCGTGGAGCCGGCGCCGATGGACAGGGATCCTTTTTCACTTGGTGACAGTGATGACGAGCGGGATGGCTTAGTGAAGGAGAGCGATGCAAATCCTGTTTCTGTTTCATCGGCCCAGGAAACTGGCATTACATCCAAAGGCATCACTAAATGAAGCACGAGACAGGGGAATTGGAAAACTTTGGTAACTTCCGTAAAATGACTGTCCGCCATGAAGCCTGTAATTCTTTTTCTTTTTTCTTTTTCGCTCTGGTCTGGGTTGTAATGTTTCAAGTAAACTTGCATTCTGTATTTTCTGGAGGCCCGAATTCTACTTTTTTTTCTTTGTATCTTCTATTATCGAATTTACTCGAGTATATTCAATCTAATAATGTGACCTAGCACACGGCTGCAAGGGGCTTCAAGGGCATAGTGGTTAGAGCAGCTGTCCTCTCAAATCCTGAAAATTGCTAATGGATTACAAGATGATCTGGGTGGAGTACCGATATGAGGTCAGCTAAACTTGCGGATTTTGCATGGAAACTCAAGCAGGGGCTGATCTCTTTTGTCGCCAAGCTGGTACTCGTCAATTCCGAAAGCACAGATATCTGGAAATGTGCTGGTGGGCTTGGCGCCAGGGCCCAACTAGTTGGCATCGTGCCTCCTGAAGGGCGCCGGTTCGATTCGCGGGGCTTGTGGGGGGGGGGTGACCGTATGCCTATTCTTGGCGGTGTCTCCCGAGGGCTCTCGAATAAATTTGATAACCTCCTGAACCTGAACGCTTATCGGCAGTGCTGGGCTCACTACCGGCAGCGCATTTCCGGACATTTTTGGACTAGTGACTGCGGTGCCTATTGGTCTAGCCAAGGGCCTGCTGGGACAAGACAATTGAAGAATTCAGTCGCTAGCCCAACGATATGATGCGGCCAATGAGAATACCAGTGATGATTTGATCGAACCAAGATGTTTGGGAGGAGAGGCACCTTTTGTAGCACAAGTACCGCAAGGCTAGTGCATTACGGTCAGTTAATTATCCACACCTGAGGTAGACCGCAACAGAGCAAAAAATTGCTAGGTGAGGAAGTGGGGGGGCAGACTAACAAGAACGTTTAATCAATTTTATTCCTATATAAGAACCTTGTGAGGAGTTCGGGATGATTGGTTTACCGCCACGAGGTAAGGAACTATGATACCATACTTTGGCGTGGAGGAGGAAAATGCAAGGAGAGTACGAGTAGGGCGACTAGTCTACAAACTCCACCAGGTGGACAACTCTGCGGGAGATGAAACCATCTGGAGAATTTCGCTGTAGGTTTGGTTTTGCCTTTTTTTTTTGGG
>QFET01002469.1:0-17238 GCA_003316355.1 Tuber calosporum
GTCACATGACCGACATAGTCATATGATTAGTAGGATAAGGAAACGTACATTTCAACAGAGTGTCTCATCAGTCCATGGGATACAGCGTATTCAGCTGTCAATGATACTGAAAACTTACCCCAATACCACTTCAAGGTCATATTTAGTGGGGTGGTCGTCGATGGATGATGGATGGGTGGGAGGATGGATGGATGATGCGATGGAAGGATGGAAGGAAGTGCTCACGTGGTCATGATGCCGTATGGTTCCGGATAACCAAAACCTGCCCCTGGGGTCAACAGATCGAAATTGTCTAAATTGGAAATATATCCTCTTCTTCTCCTTGAGGATATTCAAATAATGACTTGGAATTGATCTCTGGTTTGCTTTTTCACCCAAGGTCATACAAGTTGTTGTCATACTGCGGTTGGAGTTGGAATTTTTAAAAGTTGCACATCTTTATCAAACTGCCACCTGCGCGTGGTTCTGGCCATTGATTTTTGGGCTCATTAATATATATAATCCATTAGATGGTCCATAAGGAGGCCCTCTATATTACAGTACCAGAGGAACTATTTTTAACCATGACCAACCGCAACCGTTCTGGTCCAATATATGGGGTTATAATCGAAGGTTATATCAATTATTCTGTCAAAATATTTCCCTTCTGATAGGACTGTAATGATGGACAAAAAACCATGTGGTATCATACCTGTTCAAAGGCAGGAACCCTTTGACCGGAACAAACAGGGATAGATTTGGCCGTTTAACCTCAAATAACTGCTTCGTAAAGTCTTGCCGTGCCTTGTGCGTCTGTCTATTATCCGATCATCCATCGTTCGATTACCGTACTCTCCCTCTCTCTCCCTCCCTCGTTTACGAATCAGTACTGCGGCCGTGACACTGCTTTACTGTGCTGTGCGCGATAGCCCCCAATGGCAGGGAGACACGAAGGGGAAGGTCAGGATAATCGCGATCGGAATTTGTAACGGAAAAAAATGGCAATGAAAACACAAAGGAATAGGAACAAAGGAAGGAGAGAATGAAAGAAGGAAGGGTGGAAAGGAAAGTGAAAGAATGCTGTTCATTGTTTCGGTTGACAGGTTCATCCCATCCCTAAGACCCGATTCGGTCGTCTCCGTTTGCCCTCACCCTGAATGTGCTTATTAAGTGACTCTCTGACCTTTTTTTTTTTCTCTCACCTTACATCACACCTGCCGCGCAGCGGCATTTTCACCAAGCGAGACGAGAGGCCGCCCAGAGACGATGTTGTGTCACTCGCATGGTTGTCGAAAACACGTGAAAATGTCGTCTTTTCAGCCCCATGTACCTGAAACAGGAGGTACATACTCGAGTACAGTGCGGTACTTGTCAGAGTGTAGTGCCGGGCACCCAAAATCAACAATCATGGGGCAATCCCTTTTGCTCGAATAATACACACAAGATGGTTGGGACTTGGCTACGATAAAAAACCTTGAAAACAACCGACATGGGGGTATCATGATTCGAACTTTTATCATCACCATGGACGTTAGTCTCATTGAAAGTCTGAAAATATAGAGGTAGAGATGTGTCAAATTCTGGGGAATGTCTTCCAAAAGATGTGACTGTGGTTGGAAAAAAAAAGAAAAAAATTTGGAAAAATTGGAAAATGTCATATTATTGTGTTGATTATCCCGTGATTTCAAGTTTCCCCGCAGTCATGAAAAATGAAAAGAAAGAAAATTCCTGAAGGGGAGATGACAAGCCTGCGGGATTCCCCGCTTTTTTATATTTTTATATTTTTACAGGTACTGTATCATACCTCACAGGATCATTTGCTCTTCTCTATGGCACCTTGATACCAATTTTTTTTCTTTTTCTTTCCTTTACTTGTACAGTACAGTACTCTCACTGCACAAGTACAGTAAGGTATATAATAATCGGAAAGCAGAACCCTTGTTTCGCAGGGAGAGATTCGCACATCACAGGACCAGACGGGCATCAGGTGCGGCAGGTTTCCCATTCTTGTTGATACACCCGAGCACTTTGCCAACTCTCCTCTCTTTTCCATCCTCCCTACTCCCGCTCGTGGGCTTAGTTCGGTTTAGTTGAAAATACGCAAGCAAGCGGGTAGAAGTGCTCGTAAAAACTGGTGGGGTATTAGTGGTGGTAGGGATGAATGTGCATTGTAAATGTCGGCGAGGGGTTTTTTCTTTTCTTTCTTGGATCTGGGCGAGGGGGAAAGAATGCAATAGCAGTTCTTTTTTAAAACGCTTAGACACTCTACTCGTACTCGTACAACTACAGGTACAAGTACTACTGTAACACCGGTACGATGGGCTCATATTAGTGGCAGTTCCGGTTACGGTAGGCTTGCCGGGTAAAAAAAAAAGAAAAAAGAAGGGCCATGCGCAACTACTCGTACGAGTACTGTATCATGGCTTGTACGAGTATGATACTCTAGCGCAGTACATGCAGTTGAGTGGTAATGTACATGAGAAGCTTCAAAATCCTACACAAAATGCGCAGCACAGGTAAGTATATGTGGTAGTGTAGGTACTATGTATGTACTGTACAGCACTTGGTCATTACCCCGCAAATGCGGTATTGTCATGCCATCTTCCTTCCTTCCTCACTCTATTCCTAGCTCTGTCTATAGTAGGTACAAGCAGAGTGATTGTTGATTAACAACATCAGCAAGTAATAATAGCCTCGGAGATACCGAGGTAGCTGTGAGGAGGACGGGTGTCCATGCATGCAGGGAGGGGAGGTAAGCAAGGCTACAGAGGAGGAGGAGGAGAGCAACGAAGGAATTACAGTGAACAAGGCTGTGGGCTTGTATCGTAGGGAAAACATGTATGTTGCTGCTGCTGTATGGTGATGATCACGGGGAAAGGAAGCTTATGCGGGGGAGAGGGTACAGTATCTAGGAGAGACATATGATATAGTACGAGTATGGTAATCCGCCGGCAAAGATGACTCTACTGGGGGACGGTAATCAATGAGAACGCTTAGCTTTTCGGGATTCTGACAGGCCACCACCACCGCCAACAACACCAGCATTACGGCTGGTGATCCACGGGAGAGGTTAAACTACTCCGGGGAACAGGGGAGGGGCGCACCCCAACTGGCGATCAAAGTGGGAGGGGGGAACTCGTGCGTAGTCAGCCAGCGGCATGTCGCAGCACCAACTCCAGTACGAGTACCGGTACGGTACTGGACAGTCACACCTCGCTGTCCCGGATCTCGATAGTCTGGATACCTCGCTGCCTTGTATGAATCTCTGTGAACTCGGTGCTCTGTTGAGAAGTGGAATAGACTGTGAACTCTGAATTTCCTCCCACCAAAACCTGACCCATTGTCCCGGATCCCTAGCGGGGCATGACGGATTCTTCAGATTTTGGCCGTCCGGGATAGCCCTGTGCGACTGTACTTGTACCGTCCTTGTACCTGTACGAGTACTTTAGCTAATAGTAGCTAATGCTCAACATGGATACCACACAAGCCACACACACCCTACTACATTCAAAGAACGGTATTGTACAATTAGCTTTAACAGTCATGGTACGGGGCAGCCCGAAGCTGGCTCGAATACTAACGAATGACATGACATTAGTGTTAATTTCAAGGACCCTGCACCATACCGGTACTCGAGTCGTTTTATCAATAACTCTAACCTCTCTGTAACTTACCAATGATACCTAGGCCGCTCCATTCCAACCATGGAGAAAAATAATTGTGTGATAAATGCCCTTCTGTGTTCAAATGCAGATGCAGTCCTGATGCCGCAAATCCTCCACACCACACATCCGCCGCCGATGACCGAAGGAGCTCCAACTACCATTCCTTTCTGGGAGAGGGGAAAAATCTTTCGATCGAGTGAGCTCCATCGATGGCTGACACTAGACTTGCCGGTATGGTACGAGTACGAATACTTGTAAATGACGGCACCCGAGGACTCGTATGACGGCGATCATTCTACTCGGACCCTCACGCATCTGAGAGCATTGGACATCGATAGTATACTGTAAACATTTATGAGCACAGTGCCTGTACGGGTTTTTGTTTCGTACCATAAACAACAACAATAATAAAAACTCTTGAAATCCTCCAATCCCGTAATCTCCAGAATCAGGGACAAAAGGCTAAGCTTCCTTCTATGGTCTTTCCAGCGGAGCCTGTTCTGTACTGTTCTCAACTGACGCTTGATTTGTTTTGCGAGTGATACGGTAAGACCCACAGCCAAGAATATCAGTATGCATCAAAAAAAGGAAGGACGAAAGAAAAAAGCTCGCGAACAAAGCATCTCATACATAACCAATCCAAAAATCGAGGGGTAAAAAAACCCTCACATATCACAAAAAAACCTCGATTCAATCCAATTCAGTCTTACCCATCCTATCACAGACCTTATTCGTGTGAAACGACCTTCCCTCGACCTGGAAAGCAGGTAATCGCAGCCCTGTATGTTGTGGCCCCATCCCTACCTGTACTCGTACTCGTGCTTGGATTTGTACTCTAGCGCAGCCGCGCACGGACAACCTGAAGGATCGATTATCAACTTTATTCCTTTACGGTAGTTGTACGATGGGTTACCGGTATTGTAGGTCATGATGGAAGCTTTCGTCTTTTTTGCTTCTCTTCTCATAGAATCTCACGCGCTTGGTTTTCCTCCACTAGCCAGTTGTTTTAACGCCTATGGTATGAAACCTTGGCGTTGGGCTGCCCAGCCATATTCCTTTGACCAGGTTCTTGGTAGCAGGTAGCATGAGTAGTGTTGATAGGCGGGGGGGTATCATATTGGTAGAGCTCTTCATCTGACACAGCGCTATTTTCCTTTTGCCATTTATGGCCGGAGTTAACCGCATTCTTCCTCCGCCTATCTCCTTGACTGATTGGACGGTGGGGAAGCTCTGTGCCGCTCCCGTCATATCGGGGGCAAAGATGGCCAAGGCGGTACATCAGCCCGAGTACAGTCAAACCTCGCTCGCTATCCCGGATAGCGAGGTGCGACAGTACGAGTACTCGAGTGGCTACCGTACTGAGATACCGTGTACGCTGAAGGGCGCCGGTTCGATTCGCGGTGGTGGTGTGGGTTAAGCCTTGGATTGGGTACGCCCGTGCGACTGGTAACATGGAAGCACATCTGCGGATTTATGGAATGTTGCTTATTCCTCGGGAATGGAGGTGGGTGACCGGAGACTCAAGGATTAGGGACCTCATGGTGAATGATTGTGCGCCAGCGAGACATCCTTGATGAAGCGTAGTATTTCTTTCTTCAATTGAGTGGTGCACGTAGCCTGCGGGCTGAGCATGGACAAAATTCGGTGCTGCTCCAAGGGTGTATGTGCACGAACATTTGTTCAGATCTCCCTGATCCTTGAGTGTCCGGTCACCGGCGTCCATACCCGAGTACCGGTATTTGAACAGTGGCAGGTGTCTCGGCACTGACAGACTGACTGGGGTGATACGACATTGTGCGTAGTGTCACTAGAAAGAAGGTGTCGGAGGCAAGAAGTACTCGTACCCGCCAACAGGGGGATAAAATGGTGTTGGTGCCGGGGTATGGGGACTGGGGGGAAAAAGGGGGAGACAGGGGTTGGGATAAGTCCTTTAGAACGTCAGCAGGAGCTAGAAACAAAGAAAACAATCATGAACTTCATGATAGTGTAGATTCTGTGGACTAAGATATGTAGAAAGAAACATTTAAAGTAGAGATTAAAAGTTAAAAATTAAAGATCAAATATTATATACAATATACCACATGGTGTGGTCCTTACTAGTAGCAATTGCAGTCCGAGTCCACTGTAGCAGAGTATCAATTGAGCTCAAATTGTCCATCAGCTGAAACCAATCCTGTGTTTTTTGCTTAGAGGTAGCACCTTATGATTCCCTGAAGGGAAAGGTTCGTGAATATCAAGTCTTTGAAAGATTTAGAGAATCATAGGTTGAATAAAGAATGTGGGAGGAGTATGTGAATGGATTGAAAGTATGATATAATTGCCAAATTGCTTGAGTGTGAATAGTCTGATAAGCAGACATACTATCCTCTATAACTCAAAAGAGTTTCCTACAAGCTCTGATTATACTGGAATAGCTATGAGACAAAAGGTAAAAAATAACCGATATAATTATTGACGGTAATTTTGACCAAGTGATACTGTAGTGTAAGAACCAGGAGGACTTTCTTGGGACAAAGTGGTCCTTCTGAAATGATTTTAAGAGTTATTTTTTTGACTTTAGGGACAAGAAAAGACTTGAAATACCCGACTACTAGCCACAGATTATTCTACAATATAGAGGAACCAATTTAATCAAACACCTACATACAGTTTCAATAACCTTTCCAAATATTGATTCTTATATACTATATTGTGGCAATAATAGAAGCCAAAGCAGAGGAACTTCTCTTGGATGGTATTGGTAAGAAAGATTTTTTCAATAGGTCACAAGGGGTTTGTAGTATGTATTATAGGGGTAATTATTTTCAGAGATGTTATTTACTTATACTGAGTGGGAATTAACTCTTATATTAGGTAAGATGAACTGAAATATAAGTTAATCTAAAGCATGTAGGGAATTTTTGAGTATGAAAGGGAAACTAACTAGAGGCAGACAAAGGAGTGGTTTACTAGAGTTCTGAAAATATAGCAGTATCTAGTGGCTTTTGTGATAACAGCTGCAAATGAGAATTTAAGGCAATATGGTATAAACTTAAAGAAAAAATTTCCCGCTTGCACAAGCAATTCTTTGAATAATATTAGGGAATATTCTCATCAATAGATACTCTACTTATATTAAGATAATATCTATAATATAAATATATTGTATACTCATATTACCTGATATATTACATAAATGCGACTGTAAAGAATGAGGAATAGTGTCACGATTGGTGATGAAGCAAGGCAGGATTTCAGATGGCTCATAGTTATGAGTCATAAGGCTGGCAGATTTCGCACTATGACTCATTAGTAGTCATGGGGTTTCTGTAACCGGTATTGGTTACTATTACTAAGGCTGACAAGGCTAACGGAAACTAGCAGGGCTAGTAAGGGGTTAGTTTGTTTTGTTATTGGTTTCAAGTATCGTTTGATACTTAGTTTGTTTTATGTTGGGTTTCATGTGTCAGGCTGATACCCAACATGTTTTATGTTTTGTTTCATGTATCGGGATGATACATATTTTGTTTGCAGTACCGTTTAGGTGCATGAGGTATTTGTTTGATTGGAGGACTTTACAAGCGGAGCTTGGTTATGTCTGTTGATTGGAAATCAAATGGAAGAAGATGGAAAGCTTTGGAAAAGCGAGATCATGTATTTAGAGACTGCCCCTCTGGAGCTTAGACAGGGCAGACTTCGACAGACAGAGTTTTCAATATACTTGGTTGAGCAGTTACTTCTTTTCAGTTCGCACGAAACCACAGCAAGCAAGTCTAGGACTTAGCAAAGCTGGCGATATAGTAATGGACGGCTGTTAAACAACTTATCGAGATCTCCGGTAGTACTACTCACTTAAAGTCCCGACAGTTTGGGATTTGAGTCACTATCGTTATACCTAACCAAGACGCATTCCTCTTGGTGCCTGATACACCCAGAGAGGCGTAACATTTTTTTAACTTCAACAAGTAGTTGAGTCAGAAGCAGGCAGAGGTTAGTAAACCTCAGGCTTACAAACAGTTGTCCAGAATAGGTGACGAGCGACTTGAGATGAGGTCAGGTAAGCAGATCCTGCGACAGGAACTTACCAAAAAGAAAGTCAGTCAGAGCTCCAAAGGTGAACAATCTACGGCATCCAGCTACAAAATCGACGAAGCAGGAAGACAGTTATCCTGAGACTAAGCAAAGCAATTGCTAGCGGAATCAGCTAAGGAACTAGCCAAAGAGAAAGTGAGAACTCCAGGAGAGTTCCCCGGTACGCCAAAGGGATTGAAGGGAAAGCAAGTAGCAATACCCAGGGACGATCCAAGCAGCTCAGACAGCGAAGAGAGCTCAGATAGCTCTAGTGATTTAGACGATATGTCGAATCCAGGACCTAGTAATGCGGCAGTGGCTAGAGAGCCAACACCAGCAACTACAGCGAAGCTTAGCATCAAGGTTCCTACACCAAAGAAGTTCAGTAGTGAAAGAGAGGACCTTAAACCAGAAGCATTCGATCGTTGGTACCAGTCAGTCCAGTTATACATAAGACTACACGGAGTCAACTCCAAAAAAGACGGAGCGGGAAACTATTGGATATTGTACACAGAAGGGAGAGCTCAAGAAGCAGCTTTCCAGGCGGCAGAAAACTATGGCGAAGATTTAACCAGATATCAACTCATTGATTGGTTAAGAGAGAGATTCCCAACATCCAGACAAAAGGATGACTTATACCGACGATTCCACGAGATAGATCAAGTCAAGAACGGCAAGACTCAACGCATCATAACAGTGGTAACTGACCTATTGATGTATCGATCACGCCTACCAGAAGGCACAATATCTGAATATGCTTTCATCCAAAGGTTCTTCCAATGTATGCATACTAGGCTAAGGCAAGATGTCGAAACAAGGTATGATTCAAGCGAAACAATCCAGACCACGATAGCCTATGCAGAGAGAGTCGATGCAATCCTCCACAATACAGGAGCCTATGGAAAGGAAAAGCAGAAAGATCGATACAAGGAAGTCAACTCCAAGAAGGACAACAAACCTCAATGGAAGAAAAAGGAATCAAGCAAAACGAAGACTCCAAGAGAAAAGGGAGCATGCTTTACCTGCGGAGGTAAAGGACATATGGCAAAGGATTGTCCCAACAAAAACGACAAAGGCAAAGGAAAGACACCCAGGAAGGAGACATCATCGAATCGAGTTGAAGAAGCTAGCAGCGAAGATGAGGTATATGTCAATGGCTTAGAGGTCGAGACCAATGCATCAGCACAGAACACGCTACCGAAGGGTGATAAGAGTCACACAGCATTTGAAGGAACGATCCTGATTAACGGCAAACAAGCGAGAATTCTATTTGATACAGGAACAATAGGAACAGACCTATTAAGCACAACCTTTGTCACTACACATGGAATTCCATGTACCGAAATGGCAACTCCTGCAACCATTCATATGGCTATGAAATGGTCACGATCTGAATCCCAGAAAGAATGCAACGTGAGCATAGCAATTGGGAAGATGAAGAATACTGGAAATAGAATGATGGTGGGGAACTTAGCCAAGTACGATGCCTTGATTGGAATGCCATTCCTATCGCGAAACAAAGCATCGGTCGAATGTGGAAAACTGAGGATTCATTTTCCTGATCATAAGATATGGGTAAATTGCACACCAACAAGTGCCATAATTCGAGCAGCTGTAACAAGCACAAATGAGATAATGGAACAATACCCAAAGGTATTTCCAGATCCGATTCCTGAAAGGTTAACACCCTTAAGGAAGATCAACCACCGAATCAGATTAAAGGATCCAGAGAATCTGAATACGATGCCAACATACATAGTACCAGAAAAGTACAAGATTCGACACAAAGCATGGCTGGACCAGAAACAGCGAGAAGGAGTCATTGAACGAGCAGAAGTGCCAGGAGTAGCAGCGATGTTTGTATCAGTGTAAGGAAAGACAGATAGCAGGATCAGATGTCTAGCGGACCTGACAGTGAGAAATAACAATACCCGCAAGGATGACAAACCTATTCCGAACCAAAGGAGATTACTAAATGCACTAGCAAGGGTGCGATACAGGAGCAAGATTGACCTAAGCGACACCTATTTTCAAACCAGAGTGCACCCTGACGATGTTAAATATATCAGTTTCAAAACACCCTTTGGAGGTTTCATCAGCAAAGTTATGTTACAAGGTGACATGAATGCACTAGGTACATTTATGAGGATCATGTCAGACCTACTCGCCGACTACCTGGGAGAATTCGTGTGGGTATACATCGACGATACTCTCATATTCTCCGATACAGAGTCCGACCATTTGAAACACATTAAAGCGGTCTGTGACAGGTTGGAGAATGCGGAGTTCTTTGCGAGCAGAAAGAAGTCGGAATTCTTTCCAAAAGAAAAACAAGTATTAGGCCACGTCATCGATGACAAGGGGCTTAGAGCATCCCCTGAAAAGATCAGGAGGATTGAGGGTGGGAAACACCGAAGAATAAGAAACAACTTCAGGAGTTCCTAGGATTGGTAAACTACATTAGCCAATTCCTACCACACATTGCTACTATAACAGCACCCTTGACGGATCTTACCGGAAATGAGGAGTTTGTTTGAACACCAATACATGATCAATGCATCGTGAATGTGAAGGAAATCGCTAAACAGAATCAGGTTATGAGACCAATCAACCACACCTTAGGACAAAAGATATGGCTCATTACGGATGCCTCTGACTCTGGGGTAGGAGCTTGGATAGGACAAGGAAACACACCTGAAACGGCGAGGCCTGCGGCATTGCATAGCAGGAAATTTACCCACTCACAAATGAATTACGGAACTACCGTTAAGGAGGCACTCGCAATTATAGATGTCTTAACCTCCTTTAATCACATTTTTGCAGGGCATGATTTTACGATCATAACCGACCACCAACTACTGGTGTACCTGAAGACAGCCAAGAAGCCCTCACGCAAGCAGCTGAGGTGGTGAACCCACTTGGGGAACTACGAGGCAAAGATATGTTACAGGCCTAGGAAGGGAAACTATTTAGCAGACGCCCTTTCCCGTCTTGATGAGCAGTTTGATCCAGAACCAAACTACGCTCAAGACCCTACCAACGAAGAAGATTCAAACCCTCACAACATACCTTTTACATCCTCAAATATGTTGCCCTTTGAACTACTTCCTGTTGAGGAATTACTTTCATCGGATAACTCAGATTGCTCTATCAGGGCAGGAAACGATTGGGGAGAGAGAGTCACCTTAGAGATTAGCGATGATGAGAGAAATCATCCGGCCATGCACTGGAGCGCATGCTATGATCGTCAGTGTACCATCCATGAGGACAACAAACTTGCAGATAATATAGTTCTACCCAAGCTAGTCTCTACCTACGAAGAAAGGAATAGCATCTTCCTACCTCCACGACCGGTATTGGACCTGGATACTATTGGACGACATTTGAACGAACAACTAGGAGACATGAGTTCGGATTATCAGGACCAGGAGAGTCCTTACCAACAACTACCAAAGGAGCCTAAGTGGCCCCTCTACTCCACTGCGGCAGGCGGCCAACCAAGGCTTATACCAGTCATCGAGCCATCTACCCTCCCTCACCAC
Source organism: Tuber calosporum (assembly GCA_003316355.1). Lineage (NCBI taxonomy): Eukaryota > Fungi > Ascomycota > Pezizomycetes > Pezizales > Tuberaceae > Tuber > Tuber calosporum. The sequence goes on from QFET01002469.1 coordinate 11,237, forward strand.
CAGCGTACACTCTACAAGCTTCACGAGGACGAGGAGGAGGAAGTACCACCTCTGGAGCGAGTACAGGATGAACGGGATACGGCAGCAGTAGTGGCAGAAATGAGCAGCCAATGGAGAAGACAGATGGTAGAGGCCTACAGGAACGATGACCTGTACAAGCAGGCCTCTGACGCTAGCAACACTGGGAGAGGTGGCAAGCTATCCCACTATAGGATCGGTGATAGAATAATGTATGCAACGACCAGGGGTGGTCAAGATTGCCTATACATACCTAAGGGACATGCAGTGAATGGAATGACAATCAGGGAGATTGTTATTGATGAGATTCACAACAGAGGACACCATAGCGCAGATAGGAACCTACGCTATGCTACAGAATACATATTCTGACCCGAGATGAGGAAGGATTTTCGAGACTATGTTCGCCAATGCGATTTATACTAAAGGAATAAGGAACGCAACAAGTTACCTGAAGGAGAGGCACAGTCTATGCAAGTACCCTCAGAGATATTTACCCCCTACGCTATCGACTTTGCAGGACTATTCAACAAGTCTGGAAATAACAAGTACGATACAGTATTAGTGGTTGTTGATAGGGCGGTTGGATTCACTTGATTTATCCCTACACGTTCAAACAGTCAAGCAGTCGACACCCTCACCCTCCTCCGGCACCATATTTTCACTCCACATGAATTACCTACCTCGATTATCAGCGATGCTGACCCACATTGTACCTCACGATTTTGGGCCCAAAGCATGAAGTCTTTGGGGATCGAACATATCAAGGCACTACCTGGACACCACGAAACTAATGGCCAGGTTGAGAGAAAGATTACGGAACTTAAGACCGCCTTAAGGAATGTTGTTAACAAGCGCCAGAACAACTGGTTACTTGCGCTTCCAGAGTTAGCAGCCTACGAGAATGCAGGACATTCTGATGTCCTGAACATGTCACCATACAAACAGTGTATGGACGAGATTACCCTATGCTGTCGACTATCAGTGTCAGAAACACCCAGGTGCCCGCCTCCGATGACTTCCTGAACAGACACCAGGAATTGATAAACGAGGCCTATCAATCTGTCAAGATGGCAAGATTTAGGAGTACCAGAATGGCAGCAAGAAGAAGGACCACCCACAAACCCATTGATGTGGGCGAACGATTGTTAGTTTGGGAGGACCTGTTCGCTACAGAATCTGCTAGAAGCAAGAACCTGGAATCCAGATGGCGAGGACCCTTCGAGGTGTTGGAATACGACTCGTACACACAGAACTACACAGTTAAGATAGACGCTAGAATTTACTACCGCAAGGAAGGGGTATTTCATTGCTCTACGGTTAAGAGGTTCATGGAGAACGATGACGATAGATTCCCTGGCAGAACCCATGCGAAACCAGCTCCCATCCTCATTGATGAAGTACCGGAATGGGAAGTTGAACAAGTGTTGGACCACCGCCAGCACTATGGACGAGACCAGTTTCTTATTAAGTGGAAAGGTTATGCAGATTCTGAGAACAGTTTGGAGCCTGTCGAAGGATTGGAGAACACTATGAACCTTGTTCAGGAATGGTGGACAGAAAATTGTCCAGGCGACGAGTTTCCCATCATTATGGGATATAACAAGATCGGATTCACGCCAAAGACAACAGTTTACACGGAGTTCGCTGATGAAGGAAAGGTGGACGATGGGATTTGGAAACCCTATTTGGAAAGCGACTATGACGACTCTGGAGTCTCTGATGATGGCGAGGTTATCAAAACTTGGTTTTGATTAGGATTTGATGTTTGGAAATTTGCTTTAGGGATTTTTTGTTTTTGGAAACAGTTGTTTTGTTTCCAGGGTGTAACCGGTATTGATTACTATTGCTAAGGCTGACAAGGCTAACGGAAACTAGCAGGGCTAGTAAGGGGTTAGTTTGTTTTGTTATTGGTTTCAAGTATCGTTTGATACTTAGTTTGTTTTGTTATTGGTTTCAAGTATCGTTTGATACTTAGTTTGTTTTATGTTGGGTTTCATGTGTTAGGCTGATACCCGATATGTTTTATGTTTTGTTTCATGTATCGGGATGATACATATTTTGTTTGCAGTACCGTTTAGGTGCATGAGGCATTTGATTGATTGGAGGACTTTACAAGTGGAGCTTGGTTATGTCCGTTGATTGGAAATCAAATGGAAGAAGATGGAACGCTTTGGAAAAGCGAGATCATGTATTTAAAGACTCCCCCTCGGGAGCTTAGACAGGGCAGACTTCGACTGACAGAGTTTTTAATATACTTGCATGAGCAGTTACTTCTTTTCAGTTCGCACGAAACTACAGAAAGCAAGTCTAGGACTTAGCAAAGCTGGCGATATAGTAATGGACGGCTGTTAAACAACTAATCGAGATCTCCAGTAGTACTATTAACTTAAAGTCCCGACAGTTTGGGATTTGAGTCATTATCGTTATACGCTACAGAGACGCATTCCTCTTGGTGCCTGATACACCAAGAGAGGCGTTACAAGGATACATAAAGAAAAAATAACAAAGGAGAGATATGAGAGCCCTGAGGGGCACTTACTTGAACAGGCAAGAAAATATTAGGGGAGCTCTGAAAAATCAGGCGGCATTTGCGTTCTGTCAAAACTGAACGAACCCAAGACACCATATAAGGAGATACACCTTTAGCGCGAAGTAGGGAAGATAAACAAGTAGAGGAAATATTATAAAAGCCTCCCTTGATGTCAAGGAAGAGGGTAGAGGTCTTGAGGCCTGCACGTTGCAGTAGGCAGACTTTGTGTGTGAGGGCAGCACATGCGTCAAAGGTGCTGAGGCCAGTAAGCGAGCTCTATTGGTTTGGGTAGATGAGGCCAACATTGCGGGCCATCAGGGAAAGGCGGGTTGCCATTATCCTTTCCAGAATCGTGGAGATAGTTACTTGGAGGACAATGACTCGAATGGAGGAGGAGCGGAAGTTGTAATCAGATTTGCAGGGCTTAGAGAGGACAATGCCATTGGCATTTTTAAGGGAGAAGGGGTGGAAGCGATAGGTCAGCAGGGGACCTAGGAGGGAGGTGAAGAAGGTGGGGTTGATATTGTTGATCCTCTTCCATATACCATAGGGGATCAGGTCGGGCCCAGGGGCTGAGTTGCAGGGGGATTTGCGAAGGGCAAGGCAGACTTCCTGTTTCTTAAGTGACAGGAAGTCTGAGAATGGTCTCAGGTTGCATGGCGAGGGCTGGGGATCTTTTAGTGGAAACAAATGATGCAGGAAGGAGGTGTTGTCTTCGATGGGTGTCGTGGCATTAAGAGAGCAGGGGAACTGGTCTGGGGGGCACCCGCTAGCGATCGTGCGGGCAGCCCACACCGATTTGGAGTCCAAGGAGGCAAGGAATAAGTTCCAGTCTGATGCCTTACCCTTTTTAAGGGCCTTGAAATATGTAAGGCCAGAGGCACGGGCGCTGTCGGAGAGGGTGGTGGAGGGGAACATGCGTAATATTCTTGCCTCTATGTTGAAAGCTTGGCGCAGCTGAGATAGCTCAGCTGTCCACCATGGCTTTGACCTTAAGCAAGGACGTTTGTTTGGTGTTTGCTGGGCTAGGAGGGAGGTGATAATGCACAGGTGGCGGTCGAACTAAGTACTAAGTGAGGTTGTGGTAGGAAGCGGGGAAGGAGGTGGGACCGCTAGATCCTTGATGAGAGGGGAGAGTGTGTGCCATTCCGTTTTGGCCCAGTTAGGAGTGGGGTCAGGCAGTTGTAGGAAAGACGTGGAAAGGGCAATTGAAATTGGGACATAATTAGAACCAGTAAGAGGGAGGGTGACACCCCATAAGCTAACAAAGGGGGCAAGAGAGGGATTTGCGAAGGCAAGGTCTAAGACTCCAGGTATGTATGTGCCATGGAAGGGGAACCTAGTAAATACACGGGATGTGTTTAAAAGTGAGTAGCCTAGCTCAGAGGCCAGGTCAAAGTATGGGAAAAAAAGATTAAATTCAGTATCAGAAAGTGACCCGTAGAGGGTCGGAAAGAGGATGATGGAGGTTCACATCACCAACCAGTAGGGTGGGGAAAGCGCGTTCCCAGAACATGGAAGGAGGGGTGATTGTAAGGGTGTGGGATGAGTACCCGGTGGTGGAGTAGGCATTGTAAACACGGAAGACCCGATGAGCTGAATCAAACAGGCCTGAGGAGGAGTGAATATCCATTGCCATAAACTCCAGCTTGTTGAAAAAAACCACTACTAGTGCAAAAACTTGCATGAAATCATGGAGAGCATAAACGGCCAGCTTAGGTTTGGCACCATTAGTTGTAGGTGGGGAAAAAGATTTATAAGAGGAAAATATTGGTAGTCTCCCCTTGAAGACCGGAGGATCCTGGTGGGCGACCAAGTTTGGAGGGGTGGGCATAGCCTCAAGGCTCTTGAATAGGGACAGAAACACATTCCAGCGCCCAAGGCAGTTGTGCTGAATAAGGGTGAGGGTAGTGCCTGGCGCCTGTGTCAGGGAGTGGGAGTCCAGTACGGGACTCATTGTCAAGGAAAGCCCGATGGGATATGTGGGAGTGGAGAACTGGAGAGCCAGGTAGGGACTGGTACAACAAATTTGGGGCGAGGGTCAGCCGGAGCACCAGTTAATGGGACTGGCAGTCTGGGGGTTGTAAGATCCATGGTGGCAGTGGTAGGGGAGGGAGTCCTGGCTGGGTCGGGTAGGGTGGGTGCATCCTGGTCCCGGTCATCATCAGGACCTTGTACACCTTCAGGCTAAGAGGGGGCGTGTTCATCAGTGGGTGGGAGGGGTCAGGATGGGCAGGACCAGATTGTAGAAGGATGGGGTCCTGCACAACTAGAGCACATGAAGGGGGAGGCCGGACAACACCCTGCAACGGACTTAGTGTTCCTGACCTTGTGGCATGTAGAATTAGGGCAGCGGTGGGCCGCATGTGTATGTGCTAGAGTACACAGAAGACATGTGGGGGTGGAGGCTTTGCACATAGGGGAGGGGTGGCCATAAAACCAACACTTCCGACATTGGATAAACTTCCCTGAGGAGTGGGCCTTCTTGACTTTATGCGGACGGTAGAAAGGCGGATGGTAGAGCCAAGCCTGATGACATCGTCAGGGGCCACGGGGACTACTACAGACGTAGTGGTCTTTATTACGCGAACGTCAGGGTCACTTTTGACGAAGCCTGCGGGGTAGATAACAACGTCAGTTGAATTGCGAACTGACTCAGAGAGGGAAGGGAAGTGGTCAGCCTTGTCCTCCGGAAGGTAGGCTGTAGGTAATCTGTGGATGGCCAATTGGACCTCGTTTGGGGCGTGGCAGAAAGGACAGTAGGGGTTATATCCTACTTGAGAAGCTTGGTTAAGACGGTTAGTCATGGCTTCATAGTAGGGTGAGTAAGCAGAAGAGGGCATGTGTGGGTCAGTGCCCAGTAGGGTGAGATATCCTTTAGGATTGACACCTGCAGAAAAGATAAGGGGGGAAAGGGCAGTTAGCCTACCTCAGGACGGCAGCCATCAGGTCATGGGCGGTGGCTGCCATACAGTGAGAATCTGCATGAGGTGCAGGTGAGCTGCGAGGTGCGAAGAATCTAGGCCCGGCTGAGGGCAAAGGTGCTAGACCTCGAGACTGACGGCTGCTGTCGTTGGACGCTGCGACTTGTGCTGGTGTGGCGGCCTTCTTCACTTTGCCTTTGGTACCTGGTGTAGAGGATAGTCCTGCCGTAACAGCAGCATAGGACTTGTTGGCCGGACGTGACTGGGTGTGTGTGGGACAGGTGTTGGAGGATGAGGGTCGTGAGCGAAACTCGGTTATGGGAGGGTATTTGCATGCATTGTACTCTTGGGCTTCCCTGGAGCGTGGGTGGCGGACGGCATCTGCGGCAGGGATGCCATACTACTGATTTTCAACTGTGTCATAGCAGGGGAGGTCGGGGTCCAAGCCTTGATTTGCCTCTTGTGTAGGTTGGGATTTAGGGTTGGGGAGAGACCTTGGTCGAGCCGTAGCGGGGTGAGGGGGGACC
>QFET01002470.1:0-31144 GCA_003316355.1 Tuber calosporum
TACTGTATTCTCCTACTGTGCCCCAACAAAAATACAAAAGTCCAAAGAAAAAATAACCCTCAATCCCTTTAATTAATAAACTAAGTGACCTGTAAAATAAGTTAATCTGGATCAAAAAGACAAACTAAAAGGAGTCAAATTGAAGATAATTTAGATGATATTGATAAAAATGTAAACAATAACGAATTACAATCATGGCAAATACAAATCAAATTTAGAAGGGAAAATGAAAATAAGCGATTATCAGAGTAATGGTCCTTGTAAAACATAACAGATATAAAAGAATGATAATTAGCAGATAGAGTAAATCAATAAAATATATCAAAAATACACAGGCTTATCGATAAAATAAATAATATATATCAGAGATGGTATCCAATTATATGTACACATTCAAGCTAGAGTCTTTATCTTTAGGTATATGCATTGTCAGTGATGCATAGGTCAACTGCCTTAGTCATGAAAAGAAAAGAGCCTCATCTTGGCCCAAGGGTGGCATCATCTTTCCAATAAACTTTACCCTCCAGTATTGGCTTTATCTTTCCACTGCAACCACATTACAATATTCCGCTGCTGAAGCACCTAATACTTTACCAATTTCCTCTTACCTCTCCCGGCGGACAACCAGGAAGTTTTCCTAATTTTTTCTTCAGTGTTTTCTTGCCATTGATTTTCTTTAGTGGTACCCAACCTGACTTGCAAATTGAAAAAGATTAGGACTCAGTAGTTATGCCTCGGTGCACCAGGTGTCGACACAAGAAGTCAGAGGCCGAGTTTGACTCTAACCGGAATGGAAATTTGCTGAAGTCATGTAGGCCCTGCCTGGTATGTTTCAAACTATCTACCATACAAATATGAAAACTTTGGAGATTCTAATTTGTTGGGGACAGAGCACAGATGGGTATACGAGCAGGAAGAAGACTGGAGCAGCAGAGGCAAAGTAGAGGTGGGCAGTCGTTGCAGGCAATTGCAGTACATCCTGAAGGTAAATAATACTGGTTATGAAGAGGGGAGATCTAGCTAAATAGGTTTGTAGGGGAAGAGGTAGTGCACCGTAAGCAGTGCTTGTATTGTGAGCGCGATCGGCAACTGGCAGAGTTTGGGCAAGATTTGCAGGGTAATTTGAATAGAAATTGTAAGGAGTTTATGGTAAGTGAGATTGTAAAGGAACTCAAGTCTGAATAAAGGCAGAGAAAATGCTGATGTTATGATGTTATGACCAAGATGGGATTAGAGCTTTTGGTAGAGTGGAGAGGTCCAACAAATGGCACCGAACGGGATGAACCGGATGTCGGGAATGAAAGAGCAGTTGAAGGTAGGGGAAATCCTGCAGGTTTGTGAAACTTATGGCTAAGGACATGGTGTGCTATCAGGAGTGGAAGCAACAGCTTGGGAGAGCCAACAGGGTAATAGAAGGGGAAACTTGAATATTGCACAAAGGGAAGGCAGGAGTGGAGCATGGCAGAATTACTTGGTAGGCTTTCCACTATAGAGGCAGAGCCTATAAGCCAAGGAATAAACTTGCTAATTAGCATGATATCTGGAACAGCCCAACGGTCGGCAACTTGGAGGGGCAAGAGAAATGTCCAATGAAGAACAAATTCTGGTAGATCCTTCTAGGGAACGACCAGAAGCCAGCAGTGTGGGAATGCACGTCACGGAGGCACCTGGTTATAGGGTGATAGTTCCCTTTATCGAAGGACCAGCTGATGAACCTGGAGGAGTGAGAAGTATGGCACACGAGGAGGGAGATCTGGTTTTCGCGGATCCGGGAGGACCGGACCCAGCAGGGTTGCCACTTCAAACAAATCTCGCGTTCTTTGACCAGAGGGGCCGATGGACTGCCCATGATTTAGAGAGGATGGAGAGGTGGTGCACAGCCTGCCATGCTCTGCACTGGATCTCAGAGTTGTCAACTAACCAACCGCGAGGGCGGGAGGTATGCTTTGAGTCCTGCTGCAAGCATGGCAAGGTGGAGATAGAGGCAATGCGTCCAATGCCTGAGCCCCTCAATGCATTCATGAATGGACTTGATGCTAAGGCCAAAGCATTCCGCGAGGGGCTACGAAGGTGGAACACTCTATACGCCTTCACCAGCATGAAGTTCAATATGGACAATAGGATGGGTGAGATTGGTGGTACATTTCAACTCTTTCAGGTACACGGTGCAGTGTATCATAGGCAGGGTCCTTTAGTAGCTGCCGGAGATCGAGACGCCCTTTATTCTCAGATATACCTCTATGATCCTGCAATGGCAGCGCAACTTCGAGCTGGCCGTGCACCTGAATTGGATCCTGAACTCATTCGTTCTTTGACCTTCATGCTGCAACAATCCAATCAGATGATCCCCCTTTACCTCACGGCTCAACAGCGGTTTGCAGAGATCGTAGCCTCCGAGGACGACTTTCGCATCATTCTTAATCCGCAACTACGTCTGGTTGTGAAAAGGGGTGCCGATCCGAGGCGCGAGAACCTACCAGTGGCAGATGAAGTCTCCTTGATTCTGCCACAGGAGTATGAGAGCGGTGGATTTAGGGATATAGTCCTGGCCAAGAGGGTGAATGGGGGAGATGCAGGCAATCTATTTACGCTCATCAACCCCAATCATCCCTCCTACCTTTCCCTCCAGTATGTTCTTCTTTTCCCATTTGGGGAACCTGGTTGGAACTGGGGAAGGACCCTTGGGGATGTCCAAGGCAATGGTCAGAACAAAAGCCTTAGCCAGCGAGCTTTCTATAGGTTTCGTCTGCATACCAGGCTCGAGGAGCCAGCCACCCTCTTCCGTGCGCAAAGGTTATTCCAGCAGTTTGTGGTTGACGCCTGGGCGGTCTGCGATCAAAACAAACTGGCTTGGCTACGCACCCATCATAATGAACTTCGTGCAGAAGTCTACAATGGGATGGCTGATGTTCTGGAAGTTGGTGATGTCGATCTTGCGCAGGTGGGAAGGAGGGTTATTCTACCGTCAAGTTATGTGGGAGGAGATAGGTTTATCCAACAGCTGTACCAGGACAGCATAGCTATTGTGCGCCGCTTCGGTAAACCTTCGCTGTTCATAACCTTCACCGCGAACCCAAAGTGGGTAGAGATTGAGCGCGAGCTGCTACCTTTTCAAACAGCATCAGATCGCCCAGATCTTGTAACACGTGTCTTCAATCAAAGGTACGAGATCTTCTGGACCAGATTAGGCACAAGGAAATCTTTGGCCCTTGGCTTGGTTGGGTCTGGACTATCGAGTACCAGAAGCGGGGACTCCCACATCTACACCTCCTGGTGTTTCTCAAGACGGACCACCAGTTCCTGACTGCAGCCAATATCGATAGCTTCATCTGCACAGAGCTTCCCTGTGGGGATGACTATCGAAGTCAGGAACTGAGAGATATCATTAGAACGACAATGGTACACTCTCACTGTGCTGGTGGAAATGGACTGGCTGCCTGTATGCAGGGTCTTGATCCACTTTCCACCCTGACCTGCCGCAAGGGCTATCCCCGTCCCTTTCTAGAGGAGACCATCATCACGTCGGATAGCTATCCCACCTATCGGAGGAGGGATACAGTCAGTCATTCACGGTGGCGGTTCGTAGGAGGGGAGCTGATGTTATGGCTGTCATTGACAACAGAAAGGTAGTGCCCTACAGTCCATACTTGGCTCTCCGCTATAAGGCGCACATCAATGTGGAGGTATGCAGATCTATCAAAGCTGTCAAGTACATCCATAAGTATATTTACAAGGGTGGGGATAAGGCTACCATAGTGCTCGAGGACGAGCATGATGAGATTAAACGCTATCTCCATGGACGCTACATTGGTCCTACGGAGGCAGTGTGGCGCTTGTTTGAATTCAAAACCAATAATGAGCTGCCCACTGTCCAGCACCTCGCCCTACACCTTCCTGGTCATCAACCAGTCTACTTCTCAGAGAGTGCAGATCCAGAGGCCATACGTGAGGCTATGGATGGTAAGCTTACCACCCTCCTTGCATTCTTCAAGTACAATGCAGAGAATGAAGATGGAAGGCGGTATTTGTATCATGAATTCCCAGAGCACTATGTCTATACAGCCCGTGGAGGATGGAGGCCCAGGAGTCAGCGGTTTTCTATTGGTCGCATGTATGCAGCCAGTCCCCTCATGGGAGAACGCTACTACCTACGGTTACTTTTGACAGTTGTGCGAGGGGCCAGAAGCTTTGAGGATCTGCGGACGGTAGATGGGGTGGTCCATCAGACCTTCAGGAGCGCCTGCAGGTCGCTGCGGCACCTGGAGGATGATGGGGAGTGGGTGGCAGTTTTCCGTGATGGTACGGAGTTTATCACCGGCAGGGCATTACGGCAACTCTTTAGCGTTTCACTGCAACATACCACTGTCACAAACCCACCCCAGATCTGGGAGCAGTTCAAGGAGAGTTTCTGTGATGACCTGGAGGGCCTGCTCGTGACAGGTAGGGTCATCGTACCGGCTGGTGGAGATGTTATGGGAGACAGCCAGTATCTCGATTATGGGCTTCACCTGATTAACCTACTTCTTGCAGAGAATGGAAAGACTCTGGCAGATTTTGAACTCCCCCAGCCGGTATTGGATTGGAAGGAGAGCGAAAGAAGGGAGTGGAGGAATGCGATGATTGGGGAGGAGTCGGGGTATAACATGGAGCAGGAGAGGGAGGCATTTTGTGCAAAGCGCCAGGAGTTGAATGAGGACCAGGCGGCAAGTTTTGATGCTATTGTAGCTGCAGTGGAGTGCCGCGAGCAGGACCCACAGCAGCATTACAAAGACACTGCATTCTTCCTTCATGGACCCGCAGGTACTGGCAAGACCTTCCTCTACAACTGTCTGTGCAGCTATTTCCGATCCCAGGGCAAGATAGTACTGTGCGTCGCGTCCTCCGGGATAGCGGCACAGCTTCTGCCAGCGGGGAGGACCGCACATTCAAGGTTCAAGATCCCGCTTTCGAATGATATGCATGCTCTATGCAATATTGGACGCAACTCGCAACTTGCTGAGTTGATTGGCCAAACCTCTCTAATCTTTTGGGATGAGGTTCCAATGCAGAATAAAGCAGGCATCGAAGCGGTCAATCGAACCTTGAATGATATCTGCAATGCCGGTAACCAAGGGGTGTTTGGTGGGATACCTACAGTACTTGGCGGTGACTTTGGTCAGATCTTGCCTGTGATACGCCGGGGTACTAGGCAGGCCACTGTCATTGACTGTATCCAACATGGCTCGATCTGGACCCACTTGAGGATTCTCAAACTCAAGACAAGTATGCGAGTCACTGCCAGCGATGCCAATAGGATCTTTCTCACTTTCCTAAATGATCTGGTTAGTCAACCTACCCTGCGTGGCAGTATTCAATTGCCAGCGTGGATCCGCCACGTCTCTACAGTAGATCAACTCTGTGATCAATTGTATGCACAGTCTTTATTGAATGAAGCAGTCAATAATCACCAAGCTCTTGTTGGTCGTGCTATCCTCGCCTTTCGGAATGATACGGTGTCTGATTTCAATGATGTGCTGTTGGAGAGAATGCCTGGTGTGGAGAAACGCTATAATGCTGCCAACTATGTTGATGTCACTGAGAATGCTGGTGCTGCTGAGCCCTATGCTATGGTATACCTGCAGAGTATCAACTTGGCATCAATTCCGCCTTCCTGCCTGCGACTTAAGATTGGTGGTCCAGTTATTTTACTACGCAATCTGAGTCCCCGAGAGGGCTTATGCAATGGTACCAGGATGAGGGTGGTGGGGATCAGCCGCAACTGTTTACATGTTGCGATTCTTGGTGGAAAGTTCGATGGCAAGATCTGCCTCCTTCCGCGGATCACGCTTACTACTACGGAGAAGGATCTCCCCTTCATCCTGCAGCGTTCTCAGTTCCCTATACGTCTCTGCTTTGCCATGACTGTGAACAAGTCGCAGGGCCAGTCCCTTATTCAGGTTGGTGTCGATTAACGCACCCCTGCCTTCAGTCATGGCCAGCTGTATGTGGCTCTGTCCAGGGTTACCTCACTGGATGGGCTCACTCTGCTGCCTGCAGAGAAAAAATCTTCTCATACAGACAACATTGTCTATCCCGAAGTCCTTCTTTGATCTCTCTCTGGTACGTCTCTTACTTGTTTTATATCTTGTACTTTCCTTTTTTGCTAACCACTAGGTAAAGTATCTTATAATATGGAGGGGGTCACAATCCAGCCACTGCTAAGAGTCACTTTACTGGATGGATTGATACTCTCCCATCCAGTGATACTCATACAGTAAGAGAAAGTACAGTTTACCAGAGGCACTCCTATGAGTGTACTGATGGCCTACCTCGCCATTTGGAACGTCAGTCCTGGTTGAGCATTATAGTACTTCTATAATAATGATACTTGATCATGGTGCTGTTTCCAGTACAGTTCGCTGTTAATGGAACATTTATTAGTTTGATTTATTCTTGTTAGTATTTTGTATTATAAAATCTTGTTTTGATAGGTAAATTAAATCAAATACGAACAAGAGTATAATATATAAACAATCAAAGGAAGGACCATATGCAGTAGAGGGAGAAAGTAGAATAGTATAAACCTCTAGAGGAAAAGGGATAGAAGTCCAAGCGGTGACGGGGCGAATAGATTCAGTATGAACCTATGTAGGTTAAAATTGCAGAAAAAGAATGGACATCAAGAGAAAAGTGTGACAAGAGATATAGGAAGACCGTTAATGGCAGATGCCAGTGGGAGAAGAGGTGGACTGTAGGAGCAAGGTGTGATGGAGGAGGACAGTGGGACGGAGTAAGACGGCGGGACGGAGGAGGAGGGCGGGACAGAGGTGGATGGCGGGACAGAGGAGCACGGCGGGACAGAGGACGACGGCAGGACAGGGGAGGTCAGCGGGCTTGAGGAGGTCGGCGAGACGGAGGAGGTTAGCAGGACGGAAGAGGTCAGCGGGACGGAGGAGGACGGAGGTACGGAGGAGAACAGTAGGAGGGAGGAGGAAGGCTGTAGGTAGCTAGATGCTAGGACAAATGAGTACAGTAGGATGGTAGAGGTCGCTCAACGGATGAAGGCGGTAGGACAGAGGAGGATGGTATGACCGATTAGGACGGCAGGTGGAGGAGGAGGGTAGGACCGAGGAGGACGGTAGGACAAACGAGAATGGCCTGACGTAGGAAGATCCCATGACGGAGGAGCATACCAGTAGGGAGGTAGATGGCAGGATGGAGGAGGACGGAAGTATGGTGGCGGATGGGAGGACGGTGGAAGACAGGAGTACGGTGAAGCACCGGGAGACAGTGGAGGACGGGAGGACGGAGGACCAGAGGATGGAGGAGGATGGTGCAACGGTTGATGACCCCTAAAGAAAGAAGTATTAGTATATTATTCAATGATAGAAAAGGTGCGAGGAATAGGGGGAGAATTGGTAACGGAGGGGGTAATGCAAAGGAAGGTGTTTGGGTGCCAATGTAATTTTTAAATGTTGAAAAAGGGAGAGAAGAGAGTAAAGGATAACAAGGTGAAAAAGATTGATCAAAACAACCAAATTCCTTCACCTTGAAAAAAATACAAATAGCAACCAACTATCGATTATGTAATCAACCCATGTAGAAGCTCTCTCAGAGCCTCAAATGTACGTGTTTTTCTTTTCATATTTTGAGCCTCGTTCAGGCAAGGTAAACTGACTTAGTAACCAACCGTTGTCACAAACAAGGGACGCAATAAGCTACCACCATACCCCTGTTATCATAGGAAAACTATAACGCAACTGGACCTCTATAGATCTAGGACCACAAGTATATTACGACCACAAGGCCCTATACTTACTTCAAGCATACGCGCCTCCACAAGGACGAGGAGGGGGACGCTAGTCTTATATGTACTGAGCAGTGGATCTGATAACGCGCAAAAAAGTACGCAATCAGATCTCAGCCGCCGCAACCTGGCCCAGCAACACCAACTCGTTTTTGCGGCTGTGCCGTACATTCTGAGAAATATGCCTATACAGTATATTTGGTCACACTATGGCTTGGCGAAGTCTGGTATTGCTATATTCAGAGTCCTCCCCTCTTGCTTTCGTTTCATTGCCATACCGCACTCACTCACCACTATCACTATAACTACCAACTCAATTACCCTTCTCCTCCCTACATTCTTCCTGCCTCTCCTAATTCTTCCTCACCGAATACAATTTCACAAAGAGGATTCCATTACGAGAAAAGGAATAACAAAAGAATACTGTCAATAAAAGTTGGATCTACCAGTAACTTACAATAAAGAAACCAAGATATAAAAATGAAAGAATAAGCAAATATAATATATGAATTATAAAAAAATAAGCAAGAATGTTCTAACACTTGTGAATTGAAAACTAAAGATATCGATTAAGGAGAATTATAACAAACACTAAATTAAGACTGATACAGAAATAAAATTACTAAAGAATTAAGTTGAAATTAGATAAATTCGAAAATTAAATTGAATGACGGAAAAAGTAGAAATAAAAGAAATCATGATTGAATAAAAGTGTGAAGCTTAATTAATATATATAGAAATTATGATTCTTAATAAAAGCTGTAGCTGGACAAGGTGGCAATTAGAATTCTAATAGGCAAGGGATAATTTATCTATTTAAGGGATTTGAGCTGTTGGGGTAGTTATGTCTAGAGAGTAGCCATAGTCAAGACCTGAGAGTCCCGCTAGCCATTGAAACTATATATATAAGGGGGCCTCCTGTTTTTGAATGCTAAGAGTCTCCCCACATTACCCAGTTACCAACAGCCTTTACTTCCAAACCTCTTGCTGTCTACATCCTGCCCACCCCTCTGCTCTCCTCTTCCTCGAATAGCTTCCGCCTCACACTCTACCAGAATTTTCCACCACCCGATATTTGGAAAAATCAAAGGTTAGTCCACACTGTGAATTAAACCTTTACGGGATACTTTCTTAGAGTGCAAGCCGATAGCCAAGTGAATTCTACAAGTAGGATTGTTGTCACATATGCCGCGATGCTCAAGGTGTCGCCATGACTGGGCAGAGGCAGATTTCAATAGCAATGGAAGTGAGGGTTTACGTAGGTCATGCAGGGTCTGTTTGGTAAGTTGTACATGAAATATTAACTATAAGGTTTGAAAGCAATATGCTAATTACTAAATATATGTAAATAGGGTGAGTTGCTAGCATGGCGGAGACAGGTGCATGGTATGGCAGATATTGGAAATCAAAACTGGCAGGCACAACTTGATCTAGACCTAGGTTTGTCTTCTCTGTTGGCTTGCAGTGAGGTTCTATTAATTTGACTCTGTAGATGAGCCAAATATGATCTCCAAGCGGTACCAAGAGTGTGAGCGGGAAAGAGCAATAGAGGACTTTGGGGTAGACTTTTATGGGGGCATCCAGGTCAATTGCAAGGAGTGCACAGTAAGAAAAATCTATGACCCAATAATTCTGCATGGCAGGGAATGAGTGGCTAACCAGTATTTATGTATATCTAGGTGTCTCTTGAGGTATTGAATATTGGACCTGGAGTTGGTGTGAGGGAGTTGCCACTCACAGGTCTCCGGGAAAGGGAGCCAAAGCAGGAAGATTCAGAGCGAGGAGCATTGGGGGGAGGGAGAGATGGCATAGTGAATGCAGAGGTGAGAATGCTACAGGAGCTGAGAGGTAAGGTATCCTGCCAAGTGGTTTAAAATATTAAGCTTATGGGATGGCTTAGACCTGATTGAGAGTCTTGATGCCCAGAGGTGCTCAATGTGTCGAGTGGTAAAGGGGGAGGAGGAATTTACGCGAGACAGGAATGGCCACCTGCACAAGACATGTAGGAGATGTCAGGTAGGAGAGTGAAAATGTCCTAGGTTGAGGAGAGGGATGAACATGCATATACTAATAGGAAATATGTGGACAACAGGAAAGACAAAGGAAGCGAAGGAGAGGGGGAAGAGTGCAACGGCGGGGCAGATCTCGGGAGCTCCCTATTGAGGCAGGAGTAGCAAGAAATGTATTGGTGGGGCACGCACCACTGGCAATTCAACAGCCCCCAGTACTTTCCAATATCGAAGGGCCTGGTAGACATTCGAGATGTGTAGCAGGTATAGCACAGGAGGAGGGAGGTCTGGTAGTCTCTGATCCGGAAGAACAGGACCCAGCGGGGTTGCCGCTTCAATCACATCTTGCTTTTGTCAACCAGGTAGCCAAATGAACTGCCTACGATTTAGGGGAGATGGACCGCAGGTGTATAGCCTGCAATGCAAGGCACTGGATCTCTGAGTTGACTTCTAGCCAACCACGAGGAAGAGAGGTCAGCTACGAGTCCTGCTGCAAGCATGGTAAAGTGCAAATAGAGGCTATGCATCTACTGCCAGAGCCCCTCAAGAGCCTGATGAGTCGAGTTGATGCTCGCTCAAGGGCATTCCGGGAGGGGCTAGGCAGGTTGAACTCTCTATTTGCATTTACCAGCATCAAGTTCAACATGGACAACTGGACTGGTGAGACTGGAGGGACATTCCAATTATTGCAGCTGCATGGTGCAGTATATCATGGGCAGGGACTGCTGGTACCTGCAGGATTTCAGGATGCCCTCTATTCCCAGATCTACATCTTTGATCTAGCCTTTGCAGTGGCAATCAGAGCTGGCCGTGCACCAGAGCTAGATGTCAATCTCTTCCAGTCCTTGACCTTGATGCTCCATCAGTCCAACCCCCTTATCAAGCAGTACCTTACGGCGAAGGAGCGGTTTACAGAGGTGTCCACCTCAGAAGACAAGTTCCGAATTATCCTCAATCCACAACTACGCCTGGTTGTGGAGATGGGAGCCGATCTGAGGCGGGAGAACCTACCTGTGGCAGATGAAGTCTCCATGATTCTGCCTCTGGAGTATGGAAGCGGTGGCTTTAGAGATATTGTCCTTGCTAGGCGGATGAATGGGGAAGATGCAGCCAACCCCTTTACACTCATCAACCCCAATCATCCTGCCTACCTTCCCCTCTAATATGGTCACCTCTTCCATTTTGGTGAACTTGGATGGCATTGGGGAAGAACACTTGGCGACGGCCATCAGGTTGCAGGGGACAAGAGCCTCCACCAGCAGGGTTTCTACAGGCTCCGTCTGCATACCAGGCTCAATGAGCCGTCCACCCTCTTTCAGGCATAAAGAGTATTCCAGCAGTTTGAGGTTGATGCATGGGCGGTATGCGATCAAAATAAGCTGGCCTGGCTACAGTCCCATCAGAAGGAACTCCGAGCTGACCTCTCCAATGGTCTGGCGGATGTTCTAGATGCTGGGGACGCCAATCTCGCCCGGGTGGGAAAGAGGATGGTTCTACCGTCAAGCTATGTGGGAGGAGATAGGTTTATGCAACAGCTGTATCAAGATAGCATTACTATTGTACGCCGGTTTGGGAAGCCGTCGCTCTTCATAACCTTCACCGCAAACCCAAAGTGGGTTGAGATTGAGCGCGAGTCACTGCCACATCAGACATCATCAGATCGCCCGGATCTGGTGGCATGCGTGTTCAATCTCTAGGTATTCGATCTTCTGGGCCACATTCGGCACAAGGAAGTCTTTTGACCTTGGCTGGGTTGGGTCTGGACCATCGAGTACCAAAAGTAGGGCCTCCCACATTTGCACCTCCTGGTGTTCCTCAAGACTGACCACCAGTTCCTGACTCCAGCCAATATCGATGGTTTCATCAGTGCAGAACTTCCCTGCGGTGATGATGCCGTTAGTCAGGAACTTAGAGGTATTATTCAGACAACAATGGTACACTCTCACTGTGCTCGTGGAAATGGTCAAGCTGCTTGCATGCAGGGCTTAGATCCTCTTTCCACCCTGACCTGCCGGAAGGGCTATCCGCGTGCCTTTCAAGAGGGGACAATCATCACTGTGGATGGATATCCCATCTATCGGAGGGGGAATACAGGACAGTCGTTCACAGTAAGGTTCAGGAGAAGGGGAGCTGATGTTATGGGTGTCATCGACAATCAAAGGGTGGTACCCTACAGTCCATACTTGGCTCTCCGCTACAAGGCACATATCAAGGTGGAGGTGTGCGGGTCTATCAAAGCGGTCAAGTACGTTCACAAGTACATATATAAGGATGGGGATCGCGCTACTGCTGTCCTGGAGAGCGATCAAGATGAGATCAATCGGTACCTCCAGCGACGCTATATTGGACCAACGGAAGCAGTGTGGAGGCTGTTTGAATTCAACACCCATGGAAAGCAGTCTCCAGTGCAGCACCTCACCCTTCATCTCCCTGGCTACTAGCCAATCTACTTCTCGGAGGGTGCAGATCCAGTAGCCCTACATTAGGCTATAGATGGCAAGCTTACCACTATCCTCGCATTCTTCAAATACAATACGGAGAATGTAGATGGGAGACAGTACTTGTACCACGAATTCCCCGAGCACTATGTTTACACTGCCAGAGCGGGATGGAAGCACCGGACACAGCGGTTTTCGATTGGGCGCATGTATGCTGCCAGCCGCCTAATGGGGGAACGCTACTAGCTGCGCTTGCTTCTGACTGTTATAAGGGGTGCGGGAAGCTTCGAGGACCTGAGGACGGTAGATGGGGTGGTTCATCAAACGTTCAAGGGCACCTGCAGAGCGCTGCAGCTCTAGGATGATGATAGGGACTGGGTGGCCACCCTCCGCGATGGTAGGGAATTCATGACCGGTAGGGCATTACGGCAACTCTTTACGCTTTCCCTTCAATATACCACTATCACAGATCCACCACATATTTGGGAGATGTTTAACGAGAGTTTCTGTGATGACCTGGAGCACCTGCTGGTGACAGGTAGGGTCATTGTGCCGGGTGGTGGAGAGGGTATGGGTGATAGCTTATATCTGGATGATGGTCTACACCGGGTCAACCTACTGCTAGCAGAGTATGGGAAGACTCTGGCAGAGTTTGAGCTCCCCCAGCCGGTATTGGATTGGAGGGAGAGTGAGAGAAGGGAATGGGGGAATACGATGATGGGGGAGGAGTTGGAATATAACGTGGAGCAGGAGAGGGAGGCATTCAGTGCAATGTGGCAGAAGTTGAATGAGGGGCAGGTGGCATGTTTTGATGCCATTGCAACTGCGGTGGAGAGCCGCGAGCAGGATCCGCAGCAGCATCACCAGGACAGTGCCTTCTTCCTTCATAGACCCGCTGGTACTGGGAAGACCTTCCTCTACAACTACATGTGCAGCTGTTTTCGATCCTAGGGTAAGATAGTACTGTGCGTCGCATCCTCTGGGATAGCGGCACAGCTTCTGCCAGGGGGGAGGACCGCATATTCTAGGTTCAAGCTCCCGCTGTCGAATGACATGCATGCCGTATGCAATATCAGGCACAACTCACCACATGCTGTGTTGATTCGCAAAACCTCTCTCATCATTTGGGATGAGGTTACTAAGCAGAGGGAGGCAGACTTCGAAGCCGTTAACAGAACCTTGAATGATATCTGCAATGCCGGTAACCAAGCAGTTTTTGGTGGGATACCTACGGTACTTGGTGGTGACTTTACCCAGATCTTGCCTGTGATACGCCGGGGTACTTAAGCAGGCCACGGTGCTTGCCTGCATCCAACATGGTTCGATGTGGCCCCAATTGAGGGTTTTGAAACTCAAGACAAGTATGTGAGTCACTGCCACCGATGCCAATATGAACTTGCTCACCTTCCTGCATAATCTGGTTAACCAACCTACCTTGTGTGGCAGTATTCAATTGCCTCTGTGGATCTGCAGCGTTTCTACAGTTGATCAACTCTGTGATCAATTGTATCCACAGTCATTGTTGAATGAAGCAGTTAATACTCACCAAGCCCTTGTTGGTCGCGCGATCCTCCCCTTCTGCAATGATACAGTGTCGGACTTCAACGATGTACTGCTGGAGAGAATGCCTGGCGTGGAGAAATGCATTGATGCTGCCAACTACGTTGATGTTACTGAGAATGCTGGGGCTGCTGAACCCTATGCTATGGAATACCTGCAGAGTATAAATTTGGCATCTATTCCGCCTTCTTGCCTAAGACTCAAGATTGGTGCCCCAGTTATTCTACTGCGCAATCTGAGTCCTAGACAGGGTTTATGCAATGGCACCAGGATGAGGGTCGTGGGGATCAGCCGCAACTGTTTACAGGTTGCCATTCAGTGTGGAAAGTTTGATAGCAAGATCTGCCTCCTTCCGCGGATCAATCTTACCACAACAGAAGAGGATCTCCCATTCATCCTACAGCGTACTCAGTTCCCAGTCCGTCTATGCTTTGCCATGACTCTGAATAAGTCTCAGGGTCAGTACCTTGAGCAGGTTGGGTTAGATTTACACACCCCGGCCTTCAGTCATGGGCAACTCTATGTCGCCTTGTTACGGGTGACATCACTAGATGGGCTGACACTCCTATCCTCGGAGCTAGCTCCTACCCACACAGATAATATAGTGTATCCAGAGGTTCTCCTTTAATCTCCCTCCTGTAAGTTTTGTTTCATCTCTTTCTACTTCCTTGTACTGTGTTTATAAATACTGACTGTAATTGCTGCCTCTTAGTTCCATCATTGAAACTCTCCACCCCTCTCTCAGTCCTCCTTTGCTCTGATACTCTGCATACTTCTCTTTCATGGTATGTAACCTATCATCCTCCTATTTCCTAATACTGCTAACGTTTTCTATATCGCTGTTGCTTAGTTTTTTCTCTTTTTTGCAGTCATATCTATTAATATTACCCCTTGTAGCCTTCTTTCTCTGCTTTTCCTCTCTTATTTTCCTGCATCTTCTGCTTTATCTATCCCTACTTCCTAATGGTTACAACTTCTCTTTCCTCTTGATAAGTGTTTTTTCTTCCTTCCTTTTTTTCACTTATCAAATCTAATATCTACCAAATTTATTCTTCTCAATTCTATCTTTTAAAGTTCTGCTATCATACTCAAATTGCTCCTATCTATCACTATTAGTAAAACAGGAGAGGTAATAAGGCCCTCATCTTTTACTTGCTCTCTGTGTCTTCGCAATTAGATAAAACTATATACTGCCATATTCTTCTACTAAGTACTATGGCCGTAAGGCTCTGTAGTACTAATTTGCAACTTGACTCCTAATACAAACCTTACCCAGATACAATAATCCTTTCCATAATGCTATAGAGGTGTTTCTGCTAGACCTAACAAATGACTTTAGAGAATTTCTGAGGTTACAGTACTCTTGTATAACACTTTTGTTAATTGCAATATTCATGCCTCTTTATTATGTCTACAGAGTATGAGGCATATCTTTTCTCCTGTTCTCTGTAATGCATAAATGTATATAGTGTTTTGGTACTGCTACTTTACTCCCTTGGATCAGTATTGGGGATACCATGTATTGCATTCTTGCATACTGTCATCGAGTTCTGCAATCTAACACTATTTTGATAACAATATATGTTATTATAAGCAAAATACTATATTTAAACTTTGCAAATTCAAGCACTATATCACGAGTGGGCGCTGTTTGCTTTCTTGAGGTAATAGTTTCATATATATCCTATAGTTGCTATCAATATGAAAACCAACTTGAACAGGAACGTAGTTCTTATTTAATTCTAATTGAAATAACTTTCCAGATTCTAGAGAAGAGACCTATGGAGTATAGGTCTAGGGTCTGCTATAGCAGCAGGAATATCTTTACTTGGTTGATATCTCTTTTACCTTTATACAAATACAATTTTGATAGTAGTGCAAGTAATTATATTTAAAACAGGCTTAACAGCTTACGAAGATGACGATCGAGCATAGGTCAAGGGGCCGCTAGTATTAAACACTATATAATAGTAGTATGAAATATGTACATATTGAAAATAAATTGAATACACTACTATTAAACCACTGATTTGAAAAATGAAAACTTTGGTTTGGATAGTGAATTGACAACAAAGCTTTTGAAGTCACCTGAAATCAGGCCTGCCAGACAATCTTTGCTTCCTTCATACACTCAATAAACTGCTCTTAAAGTGGCCCCTCTATTAGAGGCCACTTTCGTTGTCCATCTCAGTTTTCCGGCTGTGAATCCAAAGAAGTAAGAAGTTCTTCCTCCTGTCTCCTCTATCGGGTGATATTTGGAGGTGTTATTTTAAACCTCTGTGCTGTTTCCGTTGCTGTAACCTCCCTGGTAAGCGTTGGACCCTATGGCACACGTGTGTGCCCAACATAGGACAGAATTCGTAGCTTATATCATACAGTATATTGCTATTTGGTTAGTAATACTAGTTGTGTAAATGCTAAGTGTTTTGTTTGCGATTTCTGTTCCCTGACGTCCAGGCCCTTTTCTTTTTTGGGACTGGGGTAGAGTATCTGTGTCTCTATATTTATTGAACTAACCAGATGATGAAGCCATTATAGTTGTATGATCTTGTATGGTTTCTGCTATTCTATCTGTCCTACATCTACTCTTACCCCACTTTGCTTACTTCTGTCCTATCACCCAATTTTCATATGGCCTTTCTTGAGCCATTCTTTGGTTGGTAGTTGGCGGGTTTCAGCTCACGCAACATCTCTCACTCTTTAAATAGATCTACTAGTACACATTGCTCTTACACTAGTAAATATGGTAGCGGATTAGTTATCCCTATTAAGTAACAAGCATGATATGATATACATAACATAGTAGCTGCCACCAATATTGACTAAGTTAGGATTAGCGGGTGAGAAGTTATCGTTATTTTTCATATATTTATCCTGTATACAACCAACGACACTACCAAACCACATTATCACCACGGCCAAAGGTCAGGCATGACATGAGGGCATTTTTTCATTCTCAGTCGGGCAAATCGTCTATGCTTTCTCGATCGGTAATTGCAAATGCATGACGTTTGTTCCCAAGATTAGGTGCCCATACATGTTTAGTCCAAGTGCATATGATCCCCATGGATGCACCTTTTTTTCAGAAAGACAGAAACTATGGCATAGAAACAGGAAAACAAATGCATGATAATAAAAAGAACAAAGGACGAAAAATCATTGAAGATTACAGGGAATGATCATACATAGCTGGTCACTCATAGGTAAGGTATTATGAAATATTATCTAATAAATAAAAGCCCTTCCACACTCATCCTGAATACAAGCCTCTATCCGGGCTGCCATAGGTTCAATATCCTTGTTAATCCTTTCAGTAGAATAGTTTGACCATCCCTCCTTGACTATCTCACAGATTCCTCCTTCTGTCATTTGTATTCCTAGCCTGTACCATAATTCATACTTAATCTTGCCCAATATTGTCACCATATGGTTAAGATTGGGGGATTTTGCAGGCCATACCACTTGCGAATACCTAAAAGCTCGCAGGGCTGATCGTGGTACTGATAGATGTCGGCAGGGGCGTTGTCCTCCATGAGAAGAATGATTTGACGAGTAGTTTGGACAGTATGCATGAAGGGATAAAGCAGAGTATTGTGGATATATTCACGGTAGGTGAACCAGTCGATTCTGTCCTTTTTATCCTTTCCTTACTCCTTCAATTCAGTAATGCAAGGATATTCCAATCCCAACCTACTCCATTGCTCTCCCTCAGCGATTTCAGGCTGGGATTCCAGCTGAAGCTGGATATCGGCGTCTTTCTTTTGCTGTTTGTTCTCATATGGTGTTGTATAGAGATGGTGTGGTAGAGTAGAACCTATTGTAATTTAAACATAACTGTATATACAGCAAAGTAATTGGCAATCAATTTTGAATATAACAAAATAAATACAAATTTAATCAGACTTCAATATTACAGTACTATGATATACATGAAGAATTGCCCTCCAAAGCATTACAGTTGGCCATAGAGGGAACTTGACATTCATATATTGAGGCAAATATGCCTCTCCTGCTCACCGAAGTACACCTCGGGTACGGCGACGATGCAGATCACCAGTTTCAAAGTAGAATGCATCAATAAATATAACGTTACGCTAATCTAAATATATATAGCAAAGACAGAGGGCAAGCTTGGCTACCTTCTTGTAACGGAATCCTAAGATGTTTCTACTATTACACCAGACTTGATATTGGTTATTACTTATTTGGGTTTATACCTGATAAGCGCTACTATTTGGTTGTCCTTTCCTACTTGGTTATGACTTCATAACTGGTTACCCTTTCTTTTTTTCGCTTATGACTACCCCTCCTTGCTTCCACCCATTTGGGTATCACTATCCTCCTACTATACCTACTGGATCTGTATAGTATTAGCGATCGCTTGTTCCTACTTGTTTGGAATCAATTACTTGTTTTGTTAGCTCCATCCTGTCGCTTTTAGCCCTCTGTTTTCGTAATATGGTTATCTTGGTATCCTTCCTCTGATAGCATGTTTGTTGGACAGGAAATTTTGTGCTTTTGTTCAGTTTTCCTAGCTACAATCTTTTTATTTAAAGATCCTGCAATCGCTTAAGGATCAAGACTCTCAAGCCTCACATGACTATCAGCTTTAATACTACAAGTTGAACGGTCACTCTATTAGTTCCATACCTTTTACCTTGTCTATTGAAGACCTATCCATTGACGCTTCTCCCCCTATCCTAATAGTATCTTCAGGTGTGCCTTTGGGATTCTCGAGATACTTGGGAGTAGGTTATATTATTTGACCTAGACTCTAGTATACCTTTGATCTTCGGCCGAGGACTGATCACCCTTCGCCTACGTTGACCCGGCAGTACTAGTACACCTCCATGATTCTGAGAAGGCCTTGAGCGGACTCCTGGCGAGACCAGCTCACCCTAGCTAGAAAAAATTTCGCTTCCAAGAGATCCCTGAGGGCACTTCACTAGAGGATCGGTAGCATCATCCTCAGGACACCAAAGTCAAGCACCAGTACCCCCACCTGTACCACCATCTGAGGATCCAGAACTATCTTCTGTACACAGCAGCAGCAGCGAAGAAGGGGACCAAGACCAACCCCTAGCCTAAGCTCCCAGCCAAGTCAAAGAACAAGTCCAAGAATAGCTCCACCAAGAAGTCCAATCCAAGAGAGAACAAAGCACAAATTCTGAATCAAATTCCAGTAGAGAGGACGTTCCAGGACCAGCACCGCCAGCTTCGCCACCTAGACTACCCAGTCTACCAAGAGAACCCCTAGAATTACGCCCTGCACCTGATGGTTTATCTAGTCCACCAATACCACCTAGTCCACCTAGTCCTTCAAGCAATTTAAGCCCTGCTCCTGTTGCCATGTTAGTCCCTCCAGAGGGAAATAATCATCCTAAATGGCCTGTACCATTTACATTCACACGGAATGGAAAAATCGAGACCCATTGTGAATCAACTCATGATGCAATATAGTCCTTTGATACATCGCCAGCTTTGGCTTAAGTGACGATGTCCCATAAGAGCTGCAATACTATGGAGCCTATTGCAGAGAAAAAGCCCTCGATAAATTCACCCAATATGAAGCATCCCAAGGAGACCACGCAGTTGCTGTACTCAAACAGAAATTCGCAGCATACTTCCTTCCATCCACATCTACAGATACCATCTATGAACAGTGGCTTCAAGTCAAGTAAACTACCGGTGCAAAAATAGCACAAATTACCGATACTGTAATCAAACTTGAAACCTTCCGAGACAGTCCCTCCCCAGGAACAATTTTGGACTATTCACCAAAGAAGAGACTTCTAGATGCCATGGATATCAAACTCAAGCGAGAAGTGAAACTACATATCGCTTCCGATACCTCCTTTGACCTGCTAGTGGAGATAGCGGAATAACGAGATGCAATTGCTCACTATACAGGACTCGATGGAAATCACCCAGGAAATGCAACATCCAATGCAGTTTCCTAACAAGCACCCAAGCGCCCCCAGAATAACCCACATCGAAATCAAGTAAGATTCTCTAACAACACCTTGTAGCATCCAAGAATATCCCAGGCTAAGAAGGACCGGCGCATGAGAGACAATGACTGTTACTATTGTGGAAAATATGGACACTACTCCGATAACTGCTTTGAGAAGAACAAGCATAGGAGCACCTAACAGGGACGAAATGGAGGCCCTGGCGGAACCAGGAGATCCCAGAACATCTGAAGAATATTCCACACACAGGAAGACGATCCCCAAACCAAGAAATCAGTCACAGTTACCTCAAACCATGCAGGACCTAGTGGAACTCAATCTCAATCCCTCGAAGCATACATCACAGTCAATGGCCATAAAGGAAAGGCACTATTCGATACAGGAACCACATAAGACAACTTAATATAAAGAAGATTTGTGTCTACGCACCAAATCCCGACCAGAGACCTTGACACTCCTATCACCCTGAGGATGGCAGTTAAAGGATCACGCTCAGCAATCAACTCTATGATAAAGCCTGTCATACAGATTGACCAAGAAAGCGGCGATATATCTGAAGCCCTAGTTTGTTCTCTGGACAACTATGATATCTTCATGGGAATGTGTAACCTTGCTGACACCATGCTGTAATAGATTGCGGAAAATCTATTATCACCTTCCCTGACAAAGGAATTACCTTGACCTGCAAGAAAGCATCAACTCCCCGATTTTCAGCCATGAATGAAGCAGATGTCCCTGACTTCATTTCCTAGTTCCCTACAGTATTCCCTGGCAAGAAGACAGCGGAATTAACACCTTTGAGAGACGTCAACTACCACATCCAGCTGAAAGATATAAGTTCAGAATATAACCTGAGATTTTTCACATTCCTTGACAAAATCATGCCAGCATACAGAGCCTTGATTGAAGACTGGAAAGCCAAAGGAATCATTTACCCAAGCCATGCACACAACCCAGTCAACATATTCCCCAAGCTGAAACCCAAGGGGGAAATCAGACTGCTTATAGACCTTATACCCAGAAACGATTTTACAATCAAGCAACATGGAGCAATTCCCAACCAAGCCCTGATACTCAGGACTGTTGCCAGATCAAAGTTCAGATCCACCATAGACCTAGCAAATTGGTACTTCCAAATCCGAGTTCTTCCTATCGATGAGAAATAGAATTCCATCATGAAACCGTTTGGATCTTTTGCATACAGAGTTAAGTTGCAAGTAGATGCTAATGCCACTGCTACCCCTATAAGAGTTATAGAGTATGTTCTAGATGGATTTATTGGAAAATTCGTTAGGGCATATATGGATGACATTACCATCTACTCAGAAACTGTTGAGGACCATATTTCGCATATCAGATCAGTCTTAGGAAGACTGAAGCACCAACATATCAAGGCATCAACAGCCAAATGCAAATTCTTGGCCACCAAGTTCTCTCTCCTGGCACATGTTATAGATGAGAAAGGATTTCATGCAAACCCTGAGAAATGTTCGATCCATCCAAGACTGGCCCATACCATGCTCAGTAAAAGTAGTTTAAACCTTTATTGGAGGTGTGATATATCATGCACAATTTTTCACACACCTTGCCTCCACTACTGCCCCCTCTCAGACATAATTTCAGAAAAAGTGTTTGAATGGCGACCCGTGCATGAGGAAGCCTTCAAACAGGTTAAGTGCCAGGCCAAGGAGATAATTCCGCTCCATCCCATCTCATATGAGAAATCAGCTGATCCAATATACCTCATTACTGACACTTATAAGGTTGGATTAGGAGCATGGGTTGGACAGGGACCTTGCCCTGAGAAAGCATACCCTGCTGCATTTCACAGCAGAAAGTTTGCAACAAGTCAGTTGCACTACCCTGTCCATAAATTGGAACTTTTGGCGATTGTGGATGCCATTCAGGAATTCCATGCGATTCTATATAGCACCAAGTTCACAGTGGTCTCTGACAACTAGGCACTAACCTTTTTCCTAAAGCAGACAGACCTACCTTACCGCCAAACAAGATCGGTCATGTTCCTGGAATCTTATGATTTCGATATCATGCAGAGACCTGGCAAAGACAATGTCCTTGCAGATGCACTATCAAGGATCTGTGAAGACACCCCTGCTGAAGAAGACCAAATACTCGAAGACCCTACAGAGAAGAAGCCTTTAAGAACCACTCCTCTGCCATGAATAGTATATCAAGATACTACCTCAGCATTGCCCAAACCCAAGACCCCTCCAATGCACTCACTCTGCAAGTACCCTCTCACATTCATACACCTGAATATCACTCCATGTGGAATTCCCACCATGGCCCCGCTCAGATCCCTCCTGCTTCCAAGAAGCGAGTCACCACCCAGATTCTATTGAATAAACTATAGACAAAGCAGCAGATACCCTCGCGCTTGGAAACAATATCAATCAAGGTTGTGGAATCGTCGTGACCTCCTCCTATCTCAACAACCCTCAAGAGCCAACCCTAGCCACAGTACTTATTGTGCAGGCTAAAGCTCCACTGTCTGGCCTTGCGGCGAGAATTAACAATACTCCAGGAGATATGGACCAGCCTGTGCTTCCAGATGATATCACCAACTGCATTAAACGAATCCATGATTCTATCACCCAAATGGAATCCCTTGCAATCACCACCTCCAGAAATATCGCCCCCAGCAGTTCCATTACTCTACCTGACCCTCAGCCCTCACCAGTTCCTCCTCGACCCCCAGTCCATGAACTGGACTGATTTCTTGAATCTAATAAACACAAAGACATGCATTGGACTGCCTGTTTCTTGGACGTATGCCAAACACACTTAAATGGAAAAGATACAGCATACTTTCCTTCAGGATCTAGCGTTATTCCAGGCCCCTTGCCTTTCTACTCTTACTCTAACTTTGTCTCCCCTCCACATCCCAAGCACAGAGCAGAATACCGATGGCCTATTGCTCCTCCCCTCCACAATTATGATAGCTACCCAGTCTTTCATACAGTTATTGCTAAGGGAAAAGAAAGAGAAATAGCGGATATCGCCCAAGGATGGGATCTCCTTACCCCAAATGCAGCTGTCGATTAAGAGAACTGTTTCCTTAATCAGCTCTCTTCACAGCTTGACCTACGCCCTCTTCAGCTTACCAACTACATGAAAGGAAAGTGGTACAACAGTATTCGAAATGCTACCCAGAATGACCCTCTCCCGGAGGTAGTTACAAAGGCTATCGATCACCATGACAGGTTCATATATGATAGAGTTCTTCTGAGAAAAGGGTTGGATAACAGTAGAGACTCTCCTTATGTCCCCTTTGATGTAAGAATTCAAGGTGCTAATATCAGAAACGAAATAGGGCGCATTACCCATAAACAAATGGCATATATGGGTTGGCAGAAATGTTTTGAATATGCTTCAAGACAGTTCTAGTGGCTCTCCATGAGGAACGATTTAAAGACTATGTCTGCAGATGTCTCCTATGTCAGCTTAACAAGCAACCTACCACTGTCCCCACAGGATTAGTCACCCCCCTCCCTGTCCCCAGACAGCCATTCTCGTCCCTTGCAATTGACTTTGCAGGACACTTCCCTAGCGATTCCAAACTGGAACTCATCATGATTGTCTTGGATCGCTTCAGAGGTTTTACCTACCTCATCCCAGTCTCCAAGAACATCACAGCTATCGAAACAGCATACACCCTCATTGAGCGAGTCTTCTCCATTCATGATTTTCCTACCTCCTTAGTCTCTAATAAAGACATCAAGTTCACATCATACTTTTGCACACAGCTTATGGAGAATCTCAATGTTGATCTCAACATGGCTACAGCTTACCATAACCAAACCAATGGACAGACTGAGCGCAGAATCAGCACTGTTCGCCAAGGCCTTAGGAACTAAGTCAGCCCTAAAGGAAACCAGTGGGTTCGCCATCTACCTCATATCCAGACTGCAATCAATGCAGATCCCTCCGATAGCACAGAACTCTCCCCATTCGAAATCACCTTTGGTAGACTACCAAACCTCCTCTCCTGCGTCAGAGTTCTACCTACCTCAGTTCCTTCAGCTGACTAGATTGCTTTCCAGATCATAAAGAACCAGCAACTCACATGAGATGCCCTCAAGAATGCCAGAGCACGCCAAACTACCTCCAGCAAAAACACAAGACAGGATAGACCCCCAATCATCCCTAACGAAACTGAAATTATCCTCAAATCAGCACCCAATGCCCATAAGGTTGGACCAAACTACAATCTAGTTGGACATTGGTTAGGACGCTTCTCAGTGAGCGAAGGACCGGACAGACATAACAACTATAAACTCATTCTCCCCCAGTGATGGCAGGAATCTATCCATGGATCCATCGCAGCCATCTTCGCATTTACCTAATACCATCCCCTTCGCTTTCCCAAGAATACCTGAACCCATATCCAAAGACCCTGTCACCATCGATGCTAGTGGACAAGATCAAGGGGAAATCAAAAAGATACTCCTAGACCGAATCTATTGCATAAAGAAACACTTCTTAATCTATTGGAAAGGCTATGATGGAATTGAAGCAACATGGCAACCCCTCTACAACCTAGAAGGCGCCAGTACCCTCATCAGATCCTACTGGTTCGATACCTACAATGAATCTATACCTTTCAGACTCCCTTGGTCACATGGTGAGACCTTCTCTGCCTGGATACACCAGAAATTTGACTATGCCCCCCTCTCTCCTGAGCTTGATCCTAACGGATTTTGGAAACCCCTTTAAGACTCAGACTACTCAGAAGCCGATACCAGCACAACACTCTCCACCTTGGACGAATCTGAGAACGAAATCTAACTGCTTTTGGGTATTATCCGCGGAACTATAGGGCTAATATAGGTGTAAGGTCCTGACACCAGTGATGGATATATGTTTACTGATAAGTTTATATGTTTTGAAATAGAGTGGAATGCTCCAAAGGTGGGTTGGTAATTAAGCCCTTTAGGATATTCCTTTTTGTTTTATTTGATTTGTTTCTTTTAAGGGGAATGTAATGGAATCCTACTAAGTTTCAACTATTACAACGGACTGGATGTTGGTTATTACTTATTTGGGTTTATACCTGATAAGCGCTACTATTTGGTTGTCCTTTCCTACTTGGTTATGACTTCCTAACTGGTAACCCTTTCTTTGTTTCGCTTATCACTACCCCTTCTTGCTTCTACCCATTTGGGTATTGCTATCCTTCTGCTATACCACTGGATTTGTATAGTATTAGCGTTCTTTATTCCTTCTTGTTTGGATTCCATTAGTTGTTTTGCTAGCTCCATCCTGTCGCATTTAACCCTCGGTTTTGGGAATATGGTTACCTTGGTATGCTTCCTCTGTTAGCATGTTTGTTGGACAGGATGTTTTGTGCTTTTGTTAAGTTTTCCTAGCTACAATCTTTGGTATTTAAAGATCGTGCAATCCCATAAGGATTCAGACTCTCTAGCCTCACAGGACTATCATCTTTAATACTACAAGTTGAACAGTTACTCTATTAGTTCTCTACCTTTTACCCTGTCTATTGAAGACCTATCCATTGACGCTTCCCCCACTATCCTAATTGTATCTTCAGAGTCACTCTGGGATTCTCGAGATACTTGGGAGTAGGTTACACTTCTGTTCAGGCTTTAGCAGTGGTTTTTCAGTTGGTTTACGAGGACGTATATTGTTTTCAATAAGGATTTTCTTCCCCGTATTTTCACATATATCCAGTCCCGCTACCATATTTGCTTAAAATTTGCTATCAAGACTAAACTTAAAACTGCCGTGTATATAGAATAGAATAATAATTACAAGATATTTATGAAATAAAAAATTAAAAGTAAAAGAAAAAGTGAAAAAGAAAAAGAAACCTTCAAGGGCGATATTTTGATATGACAGCTGACAGTGAGAGCTGTCTGTAAGTGTAACTCTCACAAAATGTTCTCTTTCTGTCTGAGTAGTTACAGAATGTGACCCATTCTCACAATTTGGGTTTCCAGTTTCCCGGGAACGCTTTTTGGTTTCGCAGATTATATTTGACCAGGTGCTTGGGAGGACACCTGTTTCCTTTGTAATCTCTTGCAGCGTCATCCTTCAGTGGCCTTGTAATGTTTCATATGCCAATATCTGGCCCCTTTTGCTCATGGAAGTTATCTTTCCCTCGAGTTTAATTACTGGCATTTTGAAGAAATAAAAAAAGTATTTATCCCCATGTTGAGCGTGGGTATGATAGATAGAAGCTTGACAAAACTTTGGAAAACTAGTGATACTTCTGCTAGGAGCTATTCAGGTCACAATTTTAATTTTGATGTGTTGTCATCTGGGTTTCTACAGGACACTCTTACATATGCCAATACAAGCGGACCTGGTCGTGTTCACAAACGTCGTGCGTTTACGAGTACTGGGTTCTTTTGGCGATCAAACTACGTGCAAGTGCAACCTCTGCCTGGGGACCTATTCGGGTATCGATGTAACTACCCCACATAACGCTATATGCCCTAATTCATAATCTGACAAGCAACTCCATCCTTCCATTCTGCAACTCTCTACAATCAACAACCTTTAATACTAATATAACTAAGTGCTATCACACTCTTCTATATCTAGAACCAACTCTGAGAAAGAATAGCTGCCCTACAATCACAGCATGGGGCTATCTACTCAACCCCCTCAGCCTCCCAAACCCTTAGGTCTAGTGGACCACTAGATATGCACTATTACCTTCGTCAGGGGTTAGAAGGGGTAGAACACCAGAAATATCGTTGTATCCCTTTATTCACGAACGCCATTGAGTCGCAAGCCGAAAAATTATGTTTGGGGTACACTGGCCAGTACGCGGTGTTTTCTCCTGTGACCCAAGACCAACTTGCAGATGTCAAGCTTTATTGGGATACCCACCACAAAGGACTCCGCTTCATGTACCTCAATAACAAAAAGGCCTTGAAGGTGAAAATCATGCGTAGTGGAGCTTACGAATGAGCTTGCAGGCTGTTTGCCAAAGTTTTCAACCGCAAGGTGGATGCTATGCGCCTAGGGGACGAGTTAGGCAAAGTAGGTTCAACCACCTTTTGCGTGGTCGGGAGCGGAAGAGAAGCGGATTCATCATTTAAACCTCTCTCGGACCGGCCTCGCGAAGCTGATTGGCCAACCCTGCTCTTCGAGTTTTCGAGTTTCTGAATCGATTAATCACTTGTGCTTGGATGCTTACAGGTGGCTCCAGAACTATATGGGAGAGGTGAAAATTGTTCTTCTCTTTTCTGTCTCTAAAGCGGCCAGAAACATTCATCTTTAGCAATGGGATATAGTTACCGTTCAGAATCTATATTCTCTTTAGTTTGGCCCTCGCCCCCCTGTTGATAGACCTTTAAGAGTCCGGATGGTCCACATCGTCTAACCTATTCTTCCGGTCCCTGTTGTTCCAGCACTTCTACCCGCGCCTGTTCCCCCACATGTCCCTATTCCAGTCCCTGCACCAGGCCCTGTCCCTCTCCTTGCACCAGTTCCCGCACCTGCACCTATTGTTAATGGAGCTACCTTGGAACTGCACTTTATCAAAATCTTCCTTTGCAGACCACAGGCACATGCAGACCCAGTCCGAGGGGATGTGGCCTTCACTGCACAGGATCTCGAGCACTATGCTCGGCAGGTCTGGCCTGGTGCACTATAAGGCTAATGTTCTATGCAAATTGGTCCATGGCTTATTGTGTAACAGTTTAGGTGCTTGTTCCTTCGATATATATCCTCGCTTGTGGTGATTGCGTTGGCAGACTAGTTATCTCTCTACGGCCAGTGTTTTCAAGACTATCAGCGTCTAAGCTTGTCATCGAGGGAGGAGGGTTCTTGTGGAGTAAGCATAGCCCTGCGGTATTATTTCTCATAAGTCGCAAAAAGGTTTCTGACCTGTAATTGGTATACTAGTGGTCGATCTCTATAAGAAATGACTGTGGCGAACAACTCCTTGTTGGTCTTGTAAACTATGTTTAGCCATGATGGAACCTTCCAGTGTAATATGGAAAATTAAAGTCGTGAATGGTATCATAGAGGATTTGAAAGAGCCACTCTTACCCTTGGGGCTTCTAGGAGAAGCTATGCAAATTATCTTTTATTGCACTGATTGTATGCTGCACCTTCAAGAGTCTGGGTGGTCGACATCATCGCACCTGTTCTTCCAGTCCCTATTTGCTTCCCCCCCAATCACCTCTCTGGTACCCTAGCTTGCCGGCACCCCCTCTTCCATTCATGCTTGATATCACCGGCCCTGATAGTCCCAAATTCCTACCCCGGGGACAACTGCTTACTCTCCCCCATCCTTTCCACTTTCCACTTTCCACTTTTCCCCTTATATTTCCATCTGTTTTGCCCTACGTTCTTATCGGATGAACTACTTCCTAACCTTCCCCAGATACAAGCAAGATGGTTTTGGGCTTGTAATACATTGCACCCTTGCTAAAACAACAGGGCGGAATTCAAAATTTAAATCAAAAGGAATTAAATATAGTGGAAAGCTAAAGTAGAAACTAGCATAATACCAAGACAGGAGAAAAATTGATTTCACCCGTGCTCGAACCATGAATAGCCTGTGTGTTACACAGTTAGACTGGTGTACTACCAACTGCACCACCAAACTGTAGATTATCG
Source organism: Tuber calosporum (assembly GCA_003316355.1). Classification (NCBI taxonomy): domain Eukaryota; kingdom Fungi; phylum Ascomycota; class Pezizomycetes; order Pezizales; family Tuberaceae; genus Tuber; species Tuber calosporum. The sequence goes on from QFET01002470.1 coordinate 28,385, forward strand.
TGCAGGCACAGTACTCGTACGTTTCTCATCATGCGAGTATTCAAGCGAAGGTGAGCCAACTGTGTAAGCTATTATGGGTTGTGCCGGGGGATATCGTAAGCTACCGGTAGCTAATGGTCGTGTGTCTAGAATTCTACAGTAATATTGTAAGCAAGAATTACCTTTTCCTAGCCGAGGCTTCTTTGTGTTTGCTGTTTTTCTACTGGCTCCGTTCATCTTATCCACAACTCTTGCAACTGTGCGAACATTCCATTCTTCATCTGCGGCCTCAAGAATCCTTCTTTTCCCATCAGTGCATGCCCCCCTCTATTCCCCACTTCAAGTTAGAATGACAACACTGACAGCATAAGATAGGCAATCAGGCATGCCGCACCTGGATCACTCACAGTGGCATGATACTTTCATATACGCTTCCGGCAATCGTGCTGAGAAACTCGGAGGCCTGTGGGCCGGAGAATCCTTTACAAACGCCAATCTCTATTCCATGCTAGAGATTTTATGTATCTTTAGCGATACATTGTCTACGACGATATTGAACAGTTAGTCGATAGGAACGAGGAACAACTTCAACCCGGAAATTATTATATTGTCACCCGTGGTAGGCTCTTCTGTTCTTCCATCATTGATCGCTACTGATTCCGAATAGGTTCCCTCACAATCAACAACGAAGTCCCACTAATCCGTACATATTCCTTGGGGACCGGGCCCCGTGTTGAAGCATTCCGTCAAGCTGTGCGAGAGCGAGATGGTGGTTGTATTATTACTGGCTGGCGAGCACGGCTGGCTCAGTTTGGCAACTGGAGGGGCTTCGAAGCTGCTCATATCTTTCCGTTGGCATACGAGAGGTACTGGAACGATAATAACTTCGGTCGTTGGATTACCATTCCGCCTGCCATGGAGTCCCACGGATCGATAAACTCCGTGCAGAATGGGATCATCCTCTCATCCGGTCCACATAGGTTCTTTGATGCCTATGAGTGGGCGATTAACCCGGATGTGTGAATGGCTAGATGTTCAAGTCGACGGAGCTAATAAATGTGTAGGATAACTACAAGATCGTATGCTTTACACCAGGTACCCTCGACTATCACATGGCTGGTTATTCTCTTGATCAGACGTTCCTCGATAATCCCCTTCGACCTGTTGATCAGCTGCTACGCTGGCACTTTCGACAGGCAGTGATAATCAATATGAAGGGGGCTTGAGGGCATTCTTTTCAAACCGATTTCCCGCCTGGCCCAGACATGATTGGTAGGATCTGAGTGGTGAAAAAGGTGGTGCGAGGAAGGATCTTGGGTTCTTTAGCGGTTTTAACGCAATGGGGGGTCGCACCTAAGGCGAATGAATGCTCAAAGTTTATATGTGCCTACAACACGACCACATTTTACATACAGGTAGTAATGGGGTTTTGCACCGATGATCAATAGGAAAAGCCATGCGAGAGATGAGGCTTTATACTAAACAATGCCAGAAATTGAACCTTTTCTAATTATTTCACGGTTTTTGTCTCCTGTGAATAGGATAGATTGTAGAGTGGAGAGTGGATTTTGTCTGAAGGCTTTGAACTCGAAGAACAGACTCATTGAGGGGTGACACTCATAAGATCTGATATCGTAATGTACTAGTACAAACCAGATTCTTGGCCTAATATGGTAACTTATTCGGGAAGAATCCAGTAAATCCACTATCTAGGATCTCAGAGGAGATCGCTGTCTAAACCACAATAGACTTAGCAGAGCCGGTAAACAACATAACGAATACTCGAGTACTGGTAAATGAGATCCAGCAAGATCTGCCCCCCCAAGCTATACTCTGTCTGGAAGACACTATTCCTTCTCGGGGTATTTTTTCACAGATCGGGGGGATCCGAGGCCGATGGGCGATAGTGAACTTTCTTGATTTTTGCCGTATCAGCCTGGAGGATATAGTACCTGTTGGTGCCACGGCTATTTTTTCTCCTCCCTCAGCGGGAAGTGTACAAGTACGCTTTGGAGTCAGCGACATATTGTACAAGTGCCATAGGGTATGTTTTCGTACAAGACAGGGGTGGTTTACCACCAAAATGACCCTTGTCTTGTACGAAAACTTTTTTTTTTTTTTTAACTTTTCGGCTTGTTTTTATCAACTAACTACAAGCTCTAAGGGCTTTCTGTATCCATTATGGATGTCTGCCCAATAACCAAACAATACCACCACTCCCTCAACCCTCTACAACTCTACCCATCCTCGTTCCTTACCAACCCACTTCTTATTGTCTCCCTCCCCCCAGTACCTCCTTCACCGCCCGAGGTTGCACCTGGGGCTGTGCCACATGCAATGGGTTGCGCCGTCCCACCCAACCTCCTTTCCTCTTTCTGCCTCAAATATTGTTTTCTCCTCCTCAACCTGCCCAACTCCAAATCCCTCTTCCTCTTCCTCTCCTCTCTCTCCCCCACCACCCTTCCCTCCTCCAAATGCCTACACAATCTACCCCTCCTCTCCACCCTTTCCCTACTCCACTGCCTTCTCTTCCCCTAGCGCAAACTCATCCAACCCGTCTCCCTTCCAAACACCTTCACCAATTCTACCCCCTCCTTACCAAACAACAACTACTCCATATCCACCCACTCCCCTACCACACCCCCCCCCTTCCAAACACCCACACATTATCCTTTCCCTTGCCTCTTTCCACTTCCCACAATACAAAAGCATATGGTCCCTTGTCTCCTTCCCGCCGAACTCGCACAATTTATCTCCCCTCTCATACCTCGTTCCCTTCAT
>QFET01002471.1:0-11237 GCA_003316355.1 Tuber calosporum
TTCCCCTTCCGCTACCACTTCCAAAATACTCTTTCCCTTTCCTTTTCCATACCCAAAACTCCTTCCATCCCCTCCTCTCACTTTCCTTCCTTCTTTGCTTCCACTTCCCCCACGTTAATATAATTCCCACCTTCTCATCCTCCTCCTGATACACCCCTTCCTTTGGTAACTTACCCGCCTTCTCGTTCTCCCATATACCTACATGCCCTGGAACCCACTCCAACGTCACCTCCCACCCCTTTCTCTCAATATTCTTCGCCCTCTCTCTCACCCTCTGCTCAATAACCCCGCACCACCCTCGCCCCTTTATCAACATCCTTATTACCCCCAACTTATTCACCCCTAATACCAATTTTCTAATCTCCCCATCATACTCCTCCACCTTCTCCAATACCCGACCTAAACCTTCCATCTCCCCCTCACCCACTATCAATCCCCATCCCATTTCCACCGCCACCTCCCCCACTGCCACCCTTTAACCCACACACTTCCACCTAACCCATCCTCCCCTCCCTCTCACTCGCATTGCTTACTCCTACCACACAATCAATCTTCCTCCCCTCCCTCCCCTGCTCCCATATAAGCTTTCTCTCTTTCTTCTCCCCTCCCAATACAAACTTCCAATCTAATCGCCCTCCCCTCTCCACCTCCACTTCCATCCTTTCCCCCTCCAGCTTATATCTACTCACTCCCCTCCACACCCTTCCTTCCCTTCCCCCTGTCCAACTACCCACCTCTAGCATCTCTTCCTCTCAACCCTCTACACCCCTATCCCAAAACCCCCGCCTCAACAACCTCATTCCCCACCGGCAAACCCTCTCTCCAAACTCCTCCTCTATCCCCTTCCAACCCAACTCCCCCACCATCGCATCCACTGTTGTTGTTCTTACCGCCCCCAACACCTGTCTCAAACCCTTATTCCTCAAAACCTCTAACTTTCTCCTCATGCACTCATTTCTATCCCAAAAGACTTCCCTCCCGTACATCACTACCTTCATAACCACCAAACCTAACAACTTTCCCATCACCTCTACACTCACTCCCCTTCCATCCCTCCCTAGCAATTTCAATAACATCTTCCATCTTACCTCGCCAATCCTCTACCTGTTCCTCACTTGACTCTCCCAACTTCCATTACCCTGCCACCATACCCCTAATACCCTAACTTCCTCCTTTCTTTCTATCGTTCCTCCCTAACACTTCACCTCCCTGCACCGCCTCTCACCCCCCTAATCCACCAACATTCCTTCCAACTTCAATACCTTAACATCCACCTCCCACTTCTTCAAACCCCTCTCCAAACCACTCTCCATCCTCCTCACCCTCTCCAGAATTTGATCCTTCCCGCTTCCTACTACCATAAAATCCACATAATCCACAACCGCCCCGATTTCCACCCCACCAACCTTCCCTCTTCTAACCTCCTCCAAAACCCCACCCAGTATATACAAAACAATGCAGGGCTTAAAGGCGAACCCTGCACTATTCCTCCCTTCCAACTCACCCAATCCCCCAACCTATCCCCCACCCTTACCTTTACCCTCCTCTCCGTCAAAAACGAACTAATCCACCTCCTCAAATACACATATACCCCCAACCCTTCCAACCTCCTTTCCATCTTACCCACTCCCACATTCTCATAACCCCACTTAACATACATTGATAACAACAATCCCAAACCCCCACTCTCTTCCCATTTCATCAACAACCTTCCTACCACCTCCAAACTGCTCCTCATGTAACCTACTCCCAAGAATCTCGAGAATCCCAAAGGGACTCTGAAGATACAATTAGTATAGGGGAAGAAGGGTCGATAGATAGGTCTTCAGATGAACAAGGTAAAAGTGATGGAACTAATAGAGTGACCGTTGAACTTGTAGTATTAAAGATGATAGTCCTGTGAGGCTTGAGAGTCAGTATCCTTAAGGGATTCCAGGCTCTTTAAATACAAAAAATTGTAGCTAGGAAAACTTAACAAAAGCGCAAACATCCTGTCCCACAAATATGCTAACAGAGGCAGCATAACAAGGTAACCATATTCCGAAAACAGAGAGTTAAAAGCGACAGGATAGAGCAAACAAATCAAGTAATGCAATCCAAATAAGAAGAAACAAGCTATCCCTAATACTATACAAATCCAGTAGGTATAGCAGAAGGATAGCGATACCCAAATGGGTAGGAGCAAGGAGCGGTAGTGATAAGGGAAACAAGGAAAGAATAACCCGTTAGGAAGTTATAACCAAGTAGGAAAGGACAACCAAATAGTCGTGCTTATCAGGTATATGTTAGGCACATAACTCCCACAACGGCCCAGAGGAGCAGTTTGAGAGCTCTGGGGTTGAAACTCCACAGACTAATACCCACCTCCGGCCCCGACGTTGGCCCCAGACGACAGCACTGGCGCCTTGTGCAGTCGCTCACAATCATAGAAAGAAGAAATATTGGAGCACCTCTCGTAATACCGTATACGTCGTCGCCGTCCGTCCGACCGGATCCTGTCCACAGGTTATATAAGAGGGCATCTCTGGCTACGCCTGGGAAAAGGAACCAAGCGATTCCGTTAAGAACTCGCGGAGTTACATCCCGTTGAAGTCAAGAGACCAAAACAAGGTCCGGAAGCCTAGGAGAGAGTGGTATTCGGCCTATTCCACAGAGAATAGAACCGAACCCCAAATGAATGCCTATCATAGGCAAGCAAGCCTATCGGAACATGTTGATAAGGAGAGGCGGTGAAGACGAGAAGGCAATTGGGCCGATCGTGAACACAAGTCATCCTGAAAGCCCTCTGCAGAGCCGGATATTACGGCACGAAGCGGATAGGGTCGACAACCAAGTTGGCCCTTTGGTGTTCTAAGAAACTATTGGCAGATTCCAAACTGAACGGTCATAGTTTATACAGCAGAACGAAGCTAAACATCTCTCACCGAGTGGGCCCACCCACCATCGGAGAAAGGAGAGCTCTGATCACACCATTAGCTGTACGGGAAAGAGATTTTTCAGGGTCAAAGGGGGTTCGCTCTAGAATTGGAAGTGAGGAATTAGTTAGAAGATACATGGTTATAGGTAGATTTGATGTAGTCAGTGAACACACAGACGCGGGATATAAATATCGAAGTGCCTCCTGAGCTTTACACCTCATCAAGCAACGGAGAAGAGATCTTATCAATATCATACGATTTTACTCAAAAATCTTTATCTACGAGCCTTCCTAGACAATCTCCGTTTACGAAGAAAGATTTAAACCTAGTTCGATTCGTTTGCCCTTAGAATCAACTACCGTTAACAGTATATTGATATTTCTCCATGTTACCAAGGCTCAATACATGACTATCGGCTATCTCGAAGTCATTCCTCAGGAATCATACAAGCTTATAGTTGATTCCACCCTCCTTGACGAGTCAATTCTTGAACCTCGCCTACCAAACTTTATTACCTCTATCGAAACCCTCCTATACGACTCTCTTCCAGAGATCGAATTCCTACCGTACCCCTACGAACCCTCCTGGTTCACCGACCCTAAACTTATAGCGCCACCTCAAGATTTCTCAGAAATCTACAAAGAACGTCACGGGCCATCTTTCCGTTGGCACCCCCTAGTTGACTACGACAGTGAGGAAAGTGGAACATCTAGTTCCTTTTCCTCAAACATATCCTTTACACCCTCTGTGTGGGGATACGGAAGACACCCCCAGTCCTCATAACCAATGTCCTCCCGACAATTGACCGTCGATATGGACAAGGCAATGTCCGATATCGAAGAAGTTTCGCTGGTAGGGAGCGATCACGCACCTGGTCGCTCCAGGTCACCCTTGGCATTCCACCACCTTTCACAGCCAAGTGGAGTCAGAAAGTCGGCCACAGGAACTCGATCAAGCACTCCTAGTCCCCCCGACGCCAGAAATCCAGCTATGGAAAGATTAGCAGAACGCATAGGCCAGGCAATGAGCTACTTCGACCATACCCTTCAGGAATCAGTTGATATGCAACATCTGGCCTACCGTGAACTGTCAGGCCAAGCTCAGGATCAGGCAAACCAACTCCAGCACCATGCCCAACGGATAACCCGTGGGGACAAATTATTGGTGAAGAGTTGAAACAAGTCAATTCGAGACTTGAAATGTTAGCAACTGAAACAGCGACACTTCAAGATGCAACCACCAAACGGTTGGAAGCAAAGCTGCGAGCACAGGAAGAACGGGCTGCGCACCATGAAGCGGTAAGTACCCAACTTCATACTAAGATTGGGGCAACAGGACAAGAGTCGCTGGATCGAGACCGCCAGCTAGAACAGGCCTTGGGTAGGCAAAAAGCCGAACTCCTACAAAGACAAGTAGCCGCACAAAAGGACCATGAGCGGACCAGACAGGAGTTTAGAGAGCTTCACCAGCGCCTCGAACAAGAGCGTGCTGAAAGGGAAGCATATGTGGTCCAACAGAATGCCGCATCCGAACAATTAAATCGAGTGTTGACACGGATGAATGAAACTTTAGTGCAACTACAGGTTGCGAGGAACCCACCAAGTGTGTGGGAAACAGTGGCACCAGAGCCAGTGGAAAATCCGTGTTTGGAGAAACGGACAAAGGCTGATGGAGAAGAAGAGTTCCGGTTTATTCCCCGCAGAGACAAGGGAAAGGGAGTGGATCAAGGAGATGGAAACAGTGGTGGGGGAAAATCACCATCACCACCACCTCCGGCGAATGCACCCAACCCAGGAGACGATGACCCAAGCTCGTAAGATGAAGGTGGTCCCTCACGACGAGGGGGGGAGCCATCACGAAGACCCTTACACGGTCGAAAATTCGAATCCGAAGCTGACGCATGGGGCGACCGACTGGGGCAAGCATTGTCAAGGACAAACCGCCGGCAAGCGGATCCACCTTTCAAGTTTGAAAAAAACCTACTCAGGATGTGCGAGTATGGTTACTAAATTGCGAGGACTACTTTGGGAGAAACCCATGGCAATGGGAAAACGATGAAGAACGCATCAAGTATGTGTTAGGAAGAATAGAAGGGACCGAGGTGGCACCTTTCTCGATAACCTATCGAAAGAAAATGACGGGGGACCTCGGATTCCCAAAACATGAGGGTTATGATTTCTGGGTCACTTTCCGGGCCGAAGTTACAGAACGATTCTCAGTACTGCATAAGGCACAAAAAGCCTTAGTCGAGATGGAAAAGGTGCGGTATACAGGGGATATAGAGAAGTATCTTCTCACCATGGAAAACCACAACATCGAGGCGGAAGTATCTGGTATCGCTTGGAGAACGATCATTCAGCGGCAACTCCCCATTGAGGCCATGCGCACGCTATCACATGAGAATCATGACTTGGATAGTGAATGGATCAAGGCAGTCCGCAGGGTGACCAAAGCGGAAGAATCGTTCAAAGAACAGCAAGGGCTATTCAGAAAAAACGACCAGGGAAAAAGTGACTCCCAGAAAAGAAAGCGAGAGGAGGAAACTAAATCTAGCAAGACCACTGCTGGAAATAAAAAACGGAAAAGCTATACGGCAGCTGAAAAAGCTGCCTACAAACTGAGAAAACAAGCGGAAAAAGGGAAAAATACCCACACTGGACAAAAAGTTGAGCATACAAATTGGATTGAAGCTCATAAAGGAATCCCTAAAGATAAAATCGAGGAAAGGAAAAAAGCCAATCAATGCACACGATGCACATTGGCCAACCATACTTGGAAGCACTGCAGGAAGCAGGCATAAGTGTCGGTAATTGGACACCAACGAGGAAATCAGAAAACCCCATTTCGGTAACTCCAAGCTACAAATAGGCCCAAGGGGCAAATAACACCCGCACCAAGGGTAAACCAAGTCAACCGGCCCAGAATTTGGGAACTAGACGACATGGATGAAACCTAAAAGAGGTTTTCAGGCACCGGCAGCGACGGCGACCGGGTACTCGGTTATGGACCCCTTACTGAAACCGAAATCAATAAAGGGGCTCGACCTCTGCAAGGTCCTACTAGCAGGTATTCCGCGCTTCTCCGTGGGAAACTTAAAACCAAAAACGAGAGTCACGAAAAGCAATCCAGACCTACGGGAGTATCGCAGACCTAAGAATGACAGGTGAGCAAGAAGCGATTAACTTGGACGGCGGCTCGTGGTAGTCCGGGACTAACTCTGGGAACCTAAAACTCAAAAAGAAGAATGCGGAGCGCCACATTTGATGTATATCGGACCTTTGTACGGAAGACGGTCAACCAATCTCGCGTCCTTATAAAGCCCTAAACCCTTACAAGAGATCCAAGGAAGAGTGGACAGACCAGCGCTGACTAGGAACTTCTTAAGAATGACAAGGGGAAATTAGTCGAGCCTGGATCGTGAGAAGCCTTCCGGGAACAAAATATATTACAGGTCGGCTGGACAACGGAATAGTTGGAGAAACGGAACAGGATCCCGGACATCAAGAAAAATGAAGTGGAAGAGAATGTGTAACTAAGGCCACCTAGTTCACAAGCTAAATGGAGCGGGGTAAATCTGTCCCGAACCTGGACTCCGGCTTTGTGGACAGGATTGGCACGATAGACTCATGAGGTAAACGAGGCGATGAGTGAAGAATCCCCGGAGTCCAAATATGCTGATATGGTCAAAACGATACGAGCACGGCTCCAGTGGAGACAAAAGCGTGGGCTGAGAAGGGCAAATGGCAGGTGTATGGGAACGCTTCGGCAAGGGGTAAAGACCGCTAGTAGTGGGCTGCCCAGTACACCAAAGAAAAGGGTTTAGTTTGTCTGAGGAGGCTTCTGTAGCCGGAACCGTGCAGGCATGGTAACAAACACCTTCAATTATCACTACCAACGATTGACACTATGTCGCAAAAACGACCCGCCCAAGCCCCTAGGGGCGAAAACAAGAAAAACAAGAGGGAGGCCCAAGTACCTCAATTCTACACCTGCCCAGAAGGCAGGGTAACACTAGAGGCAAATGGCCTGAGAATACCCGCACACGCTTTATTAGACTCTGGATCTAATATATTTCTCATAAATCAGAAATTAGTAAACCAGTTTCGGATTCCTTACAAAACACACGCTGAGACCAAAAATATCCTGACATTTGAAGGAACACCTGCCCTACGCGGTGGAAAATATTACACACATCCTATCTTATTAGAGATAGGATCGAACGCACATCGATCGCACATTACATGCGAAATTGCACCAGCCGGGAAATATGACTCGATTATCCCGTTTGGCTGGTGGCATCAGGAACACCCCATCACACACACTGAAGATCCAAAGAAATGGCGCTTCAATACTGAACAATGTCAGACCCATGTCCAAGAACAAGATATGGAAGGATTATTTGAATGGGACGAAACTGTGGCTCATGACCCAGAAGCCAGGTACGTGGGAAGAATAGATATGGTACGAACAATGCCGGAGATAGTATAACTGTCCCATCCCCTGGCAATCCCACACGAATACCATAAGTTCAAAAAGGTATTCGCCACGGAAACGGCAGAGAAACTTGCTAGTCGCAGAACCTTCGACCATGCCATTGACCTGGTACCTGGAGCAGTTCCGCCCTGGGGACCTATATACCCAATGTCAGCTCATCAGTTGGATCTACTCAGCAAATACCTGCAAAAAATGCAGGATCAAGGATAGATTACAGAGAGTAAATCTCCAGCCGGGGCTCCAATCCTATTCGTCCCAAAACCAGATGGGTCAATGCGATTGTGTGTGGATTACCGTCAACTAAATAAGTTGACTATCGCAAATAAATACCCTCTCCCTCTAATGAGTTAACTCCGCGATAGAGTAGCAGGAGCGAAGATATTCACTAAACTCGATTTGAAAGATGGATACCACCTCCTACGGATAAAGGAAGGAGATGAATGGAAAACAGGGTTCCGAACCCGGTACGGTCACTTTGAATACAAAGTTATGCCGTTCGGATTGATAAACGCGCCGGCATCCTTCCAAGCCATGATGAATAAAATTCTACTTGAATTCTTGGATCATGGAGTTGTGGTATACCTGGATTATATTCTGATCTACTCCAAAACAGAGAAGAAACATGTCAAGTTGGTTAAGCAAGTTCTGACTCACTTAGAAGAATACGACCTTGCCGTCTCAATGATAAAATCAGTGTTCCATGTGGATACTGTAGAATTTCCCAGTTACATTGTCGCAGTTAATAGGGTCACCATGAGCGAGAGAAAAATTGCTAGTATAAAAGGTTGGAAAGCACCAAGATCGGTAAAGGAGGTGCAAATTTTTATTGGCTTTGCCAATTTCTACATGCGGTTTATCAATGATTTCTCCAAAATCTGCAAACCAATAACTGAAACGTTGAAGGGAGACCCTAAAGCCTTTAACTGGGCCCCTGAACAGGAGGCAGCTTTCGTAGAACTCAAGCACAGATTCACGACTGCCCCCATACTATGCCACTTTTACCCGGAAAGGGAAACAGTGGTAGAGACAGATGCTAGCGACTTTGCGCTGGGCTGTGTTTTGTCCCAATTCAAGGACAAAAAACTACACCCGGTCGCTTTCCACTCAAGGAAGTTAAGTCCCGCCGAAAGAAATTACGAAATCCACGACAAAGAACGGCTAGCCATATTAGAGGCTTTTAAAGAATGGAAGCAGTATCTAGTGGGAACGGAAAAACCGGTAACCATGTATACGGATCACCAAAATTTACAAAATTTCCTGACCACAAAAGTCTAGAATCCAAGGCAAATTCGGTCGGCACAGCAACTGGCAAACCACAATTTTAAGATTGTTTACCGCCCAGGAAAGCGAGGAGGAAAGCCAGACGCACTAAGCCGACGGCCGGAGTACCGTCCGGAGGAGGGAGCTGCGCATTGCGAACAGTCAATACTCAAGCCTACACATTTTCAAATTTCTCTGGTATACATGAATGAACCAGAAGAAATTACAACGAATGGCTACAGATCCAAGTACAAATAACCTGAGGATCAAACTATTGTCCAAACGAGCCAAGATGCCAACTAAAGGATCACGAATGGCAGCTGGACACGACCTTTATGCAATCAACGACTTCATAATACCCGCAAGAAACCAGGTTCTGGTTGAAACGGGAATTGCAGTCGGGTTACCCTCAGGCACTCATGCTCGCATAGCACCCAGAAGTGGTCTAGCAGCAAAACATGGAATTGGAATTGGAGGCGGCGTAATAGATGCGGACTACACTGGAGAGGTGAAAATTATTATGAGAAACCATAGCGACGTGGATTGCCAAGTGCGCGAGGGAGATAAAATAGCGCAATTGGTTATAGAAAATATAAATACCTCGGAAGCAATGGAAGTCGAGAGCCTAGCACCCACAGAACGTGGCAGTGCAGGTTTCGGCAGCTCAGACCCCTCCCCGTGTAGGGGTAGAGCGGAACAGACCGCGATAGTTGTGGCACACCTACAGGCCGACCACAAGGAAAATGAGTATTTTGACACACAGGACTGGGAAGAAAAATCCAAAATAGGGCATACAACTTGCATGATGTCTAACGCCATAATATCAAAAGCAGATATAAGGAAATATGATCAGCAATTATTGGCAAACATCAAGCAAGCGGCCATAGGGGACCCAGACTGGCAGCAGCGCAAGAGCGAGCTAGAAGAATTGGAGAAGGGAGGAAAACCATTGCCCACCAACTGGACAGTAGTGGAAGGACTACTGTACTACAAGAATCGTTTATATATCCCAGCCAACGAAGAGTTACAGACAACGATTGCCCAAGGATGTCATGACTCCAAGGTGGCAGGACATTTTGGTCAAGAAAAAACCTTGGAGATCACATCACGAGACTTCTATTGGAAAGGCATTGCCAACTGGATGAATGATTACGTCCGGTCATGTGACGAATGCCAACACAATAAGTCCCCGCGGCATGCGAGGTATGGTCTATTACAACCCTTGGAAGTACAATATGCAGCATGGTCATCCATTTCCACCGACTTTATAACACAACTACCAAAGTCGCAAGGACGAACGCAAATAATGGTGGTTGTGGATCGGTTTACAAAGATGGCACATTTCATCGGTCTAGAAGGAAATGAAACGGCAAAGGATATAGCAAATGTATTCTTAAGAGAAGTCTGGAAGCTACATGGGCTTCCCTCAGAAATCATTTCCGATATGGATGCAAAGTTCTCTGGAGAACTTTGGGAATCACTTTGCAAAAGTCTCGGAATAAAACGAAAAATGTCACACCCTACCATCCTCAAACTGATGGACAAATCGAAAGAACCAACCAAGTGCTGGAAGGTTACTTGAGGAACTTTGTCAATTACGATCAAAATGACTGGTATCAGTTGTTGACATTAGCTGAGCATGCCTACAATAATTCGGCAACAAACGCACATGGACTTTCCCCGTTCTATGCCAACTATGGTTTCCACCCGCAGACTGAATGGATGAAGGAACGAGAAGCCCAAAATCCAGGAGCCCAATTATATGCTCACTGGATGAAGACAATACACCAACAGGCCAAAGAAGCGTTAGAGCAAACCCGAGAAAATATGAAGAAATATTACGATCGAAAGGCAAAAGAACAACCTGACATCAAACCTGGAGATCAGGTTATGCTCAACGCAAAGAACATCAGAACTAAGCGACCCTCGAAAAAGCTTAGTCCGAAGCTCTATGGCCCGTTCAAAGTATTGGAGAAAAGAGGAGACCGCGCCTTCTAACTGGAAATATCACCGTGGTGGAAAATCCATCCGATATTCCATGTATCCCTGTTGGAACCATACCGCACCTCCTCCAGGCCACCGAGGGAACAACCACCCACAGAGCCGGAAGAGATTGACGCGGACTTGGAGTGGGAAGTAGAACGTATTGTGAAGAGTGAAATAGTCTCATACACAAGACGGGTGCGTGGACAGAATAAACAAATTCGTGAAATACGATATTTTGTTAAGTGGGCTGGGTGCTCAGAGAATGAAAATACCTGGGAACCGCCAGAGCATTTAGAGCATGCTAAAGAAATGGTGGCGGAGTTTCATAGGGAAAATCCGGAAATGCCATACAGGGCAGAAGTCGAATAATAGGAAAAGGTGTTCCTGGCGTGGACAAGCAAACGCGTCTGGTTTTTCACCCTACCCTATCGAGTTCATAATGGATCTATGTATTATAATAGTATTTACTTTGTTGAAAGAGGGGGAAAATCAGACCCAGAGGTATTCGAGGCGAATGCTGGGAGGAGGGAGCTTGTGTTAGGCACATAACTCCCACAAGGGCCCAGAGGAGCAGTTTGA